>VYZU01050062.1:0-46462 GCA_013401355.1 Ceyx cyanopectus
ATATATATATAAATATAAAATTTGCTTACAACCTTAATCTGTATTTATTGTTTGCCATCTATTTGCCATCTTGCTGTATGAATTATATTTTCTTCACACTCTGCAATGTCAGGGTCTAGTGAACCATCTCTAGGTAGAAGGCAGATGTAAGCATGACTGGTCATACTGGTAGCAACTTTTCTTGTTTGCTGTACTGAAAGGAGCAACAGAAGACCCCTGTGCTATATTCTCTTGCAGTTGCACCACAACTCTCACGCTGGATATGGAGGTTTAGGCACAGAATTTCCAGGGGACCAACAGGCTTTGAAAATCAGAAGGATCTAGATGTTCATACAGGGGAATTCCAGCTTGTCATACTTAAATGGGAAAAAAAGGCCTAGAAAAGGGACTGGGTGACTGCTGCCATTGGTTTTGTGACTTTGAACAGGACAAATTATTTAATTCCCCCTGTAAGACAGGGCTTGTTACAGGGCAAAACAGCTACTGGAGTCTATTGAAATTTTGCATTTCTTTTTTACAAGATGTTCTTAAATTGACCCCAGTGTGCTGCTGATTATAAGTCACAGCGAGTATTTGCGGGACAGACTGCTTATGCACTTTAAGCCTCTCCACTGCAGATTTTGGCAGCTATCAAGGAGATATCCAGTATCTGAAAGATACTTATAATATATAAGAATATTATATATTCTGAAATGCTAAGCAACACTGAAAAGCAATAGGTCAAAATTCCCAGTCCCATTCTCTCTGTAAGGTCTTGGAAGTCAAAATGAACACTCTGGATTTCCAAGGAATATATTCAAAGAAATAATACAAAAAGTGATTGTGAAAAACAGTTTTCTAATGAATTATCCACTTATCCATTGTTTGAATGTGCAAGGAAAACATGGCTAAGGGGGAGATGATACACCATCCAGAACATCTGCTAACATCTCACAGCAAAGAATTAGCAAATCTTTAAGCAACTTCTGTTGCTATAGAAACTATTTCTCTAACACCAATCTTATTATTTTTTGTATCACTGGGGACATAACATTACTGTCTTGCTTAATAAAATAAATTATCTCAGCCATCATTAATGTATGTTTGAGCAGCTCTCCAAAGAGTATAATGGTAGGTGGGTGGGTTTCCCTGACTACAGACTCAAATTTTCAAGTGTATTAACCTGAACACTATTTTTACTCTTTTGAGCAGAGAGTTCTTTCCTCACTTCACATCTCTGGTCTGCAGCATAAGACAGTGCACAGTTACTTCTATCTATTTTTGTCTTTTGATATTTTTTTATTAAGCAGAGCACAAGGAAAGCAGGGTGGCCTATGAACACTTCAGGGTATGGTGTCGCATAAACACTTCAAAGTAAGGTGCCCCATAAATTCTTCATTTCT
The DNA here is from genome assembly GCA_013401355.1 of Ceyx cyanopectus. Taxonomy (NCBI): domain Eukaryota; kingdom Metazoa; phylum Chordata; class Aves; order Coraciiformes; family Alcedinidae; genus Ceyx; species Ceyx cyanopectus. The sequence continues at coordinate 1,383 of VYZU01050062.1, forward strand.
CTTCCTGCCCCAAGTAAGGCAGGACAGTGCCAGAATGCCAAATCTTTTCACTCAGGTGTCGTTTGAAGATTGTTTTCTTTTTCTCTGCAATATGTCCCCTGAGCCTTTTAAAGAATAAATCATATTCTTGAGCCTGTATGAGCCTTTGTCAGCATTTATGTAATTAATAAAGACCATAAATTGTTCGTGGCAAGACCCTAAGTTTCACATAAACATGAGAAGGTATTTTTTCGCAGTGAGGGTGACAGAACACTGGAACAGGCTGCCTAGGGGGGTTGTGGAATCTCCCTCTCTGGAGACATTCAAAACTTTCCTGGATGTGTTCCTGTGTGATCTGGTCTAGGTGATCCTGCTCTGGCAGGGGGGTTGCACAAGATGATCTTTTGAGGTCCCTTCCAGCCCCTGACATTCTGTGATTCTGATGCTTTAAATGAAAGAACTATATATTTAAGAGTCACGGTTAAAGATGAGAATCTCAAGATGATGTTCAAATCCTAATTCTCAAGGACTACCCAAATTGTTGGGGTTTTGAGAGGACTTTAAAGAACTTCTGCTGCCCAAAGTGACTGAGATTAATCACAAATTAATCAGCTGATGTACTGAGCCATCTTAGAAATCCCCCAGTTAATGCTTACTGCTCTTTCCTAATGGTACTTTGGTGGCTGTGTGCAATTTTAAGATGACGTGATCAGCCTAAAGTTAAATTTAACAAAGAGTATATGAGCAAAACAACTGCTGGGACCATTTGCAGTAATGTCCATGTGAGTATCAACATGATGAGTCAGTTCTAGTGTCTTTCCTCCACAGCACAGTAACTCAAGATTTGTGTAACCTGTTTCATCCCAAAGGAATTCACAGCACTCTACAAAGTATTTGGGTAGCATCCAAAAATAAAACATAGCCAACTTGGGACTGGAGCACAGAAGTACAGTGCTAAAAAAAAAATAAAAAATCCATCTTAGGAGAGAAGGTGGAGAATGCTTCTTGCTGCAAAGGGAAAGGATGGTCAAAGAGATGCTACTTGAACTGGTATTCAGCCAATAAAATGCAGTGCAGAATAGGAATACTTCCATTACCTTTACTTATGTACAAGTCATCCGTGTTATGCTGAGCTAGATAACTCTGCTTTCTCAGATAACAGAGAGAAAGAAGCACCTCCAATAGCAACTTCTTTGAACTAGTCTAAGTGGAAAATGGGAGTTGATGACATCTCTAGAGACGCTTCTTTTTCAACAGTTTCTATGAAGACAGTCTAAAATGAATGACTTAAATTTAGATGTCTCACTTTTGACACCTAAATTAGGAGATATAATCTAATGTTATCTATCATGAGCGGTTAAAAAGATCTTAGATATTTGTCAAACACTGGCTTATCACTCTTTCAACTGTAATGCTCTACTCTTCTTCAAAGCCTGTAATTTCTTTGTAGATCTCTATAGAAATTGCCCTGCTCCATCCCTTTTGTATGGTATTGAAGTGGTCCCTTATCAGGGTACATGCAAATACTTGAGGATGGAATGAAATACACTGGCCAGTCTACCCTCATCATAGCATTATTTAAAGGAAAAATTTAACTTTGCCAAAACTGACAATGTATAATTGTTGTGTTTCATTGTAGTTTTTAATAAGAAACCAAATTTAACAATTTCTTGTTGAAGGAATCATTCTTAATGAGTTATCCTTTTGTTTAAGCAGCTAAGAAATTTTGCTCTGTTTAACTTGTGACATCTGATATTATGAATGCAGTCCCAGTTAGTATACACATGCTTGCTCTCTAGAGGAGCAGGATGCCTCTGTTTAGAAAAAGTGATTGTAAAGTGAGTATGTGAACAAGGATTTCTGAAGATCTGCTCTGCCACATTTAAATATCCTTAAATTTGTGGCTAGAATTGAGGGCAGCTCTGCAGAGAGATCTTGCAACCTGTTGTGTTTTGAACAGACTCTTGAGGTCAGTGTGCCTGGCTTATTTCCAGTTCTCATGTGTTCTTCCTTACTTCTAGAAATTCATGTGACTCATCTCCTAACTTTCAGCTCAGAGCCTGAAGGAGAGTCTGAAGCCAAGGGCAGCAGGTCATATCAGGACTGAATGTTTTCCAGTCCAAGAAAGGAATGGTCATCTAAGGTTTGCTCCCTCCAGTAATGTCATCCTGACTGTCAATGAGTTATCTCTATAGAGCATTCTATCATCTTCCTAGCATCTGGGACATTAGTAGTTACACACACAGAATCTAATGATCTTTATCTAAAAGGAAAGCTCAAATGTAGCCTATCAGGATTTAAGACTGACAAAATAGACTGAAACAGAGCAAGTGTCAATATCCTGTTTGGTTTCTTCCATTCCCCAGTTCTTCCTGCACCCCTTTCAAAAAAGGTTTTGAGTTTTGACTTTCTGATTTGGGATTCAAAGCTGTTCCTATTCATCTTGGGCACACTAAAGTATGTATTCCTTGGGATTTCTGCAGACCTATGTCATCCTGTCACGGTTTAGGGCCAGGGCAACCCCAGGCCGATAACAGACATTCTCTTTTAACCCCCCTCCCTCCCCAAAGGGGAGGAGAAGAGGAATAAGGGAGAGAGACTTAGTGATTAGAAAAGGAAACTAGAACAATTTAATGAAAATAATAATAATGAAATATATACAAATATGTACAAAACCAGTACCGAACCCAACCCCCCTTATTGTAATTACATCACCGTCACTGATGCTGTGGAGTTGGCACAGGGAGAGTCCCAGACTGGGCACTGCAGCAGATGGGAGCTGTGTTCAGGAGCTGGATTCTGGCACCGGGTTCAGGAACACACCGATCGGGATTGAAGGCAGTACAGACAGAGTCCTCCTTGGTGCTCTGAGGGGGAGAATCCCTCAGACAGGAAGAATGCCAACAACCCGAGCCTTGCTTAGCCTGCTAGCTCAGCTTGTGTGCTTTTCTTTCTGCACGTTCTCCTCCAGAGCAAGAGCGAGAGCCAGAGCGAGAGAGACTGAGAGAGACCCTCCGGATCTCTGAGCTTTCTATACTGGATATTATGCATATGGGTTGGAATACTTCATTTGTCAGTTTGGAGTCACCTGTCCTGCCTGTTCCTCCCTGCAGGTGTGGTCTTTCACTTTGTGCACCCCTCAGTGAGATACACAAGTTCTAGCAGTGGCCTTGGTATCCTTGGTAGTAACTCTAAACATGAGGTGTTTACTCCTCACTGCTAGAAGCAGACACTGTCTGCAAAACATGCTGCTAATGGCACCGGGTTCTGGAACACACTGATCAGGATTGAAGGCAGAACAGACAGAGTCCTCCTTGGTGCTCTGAGGGGGAGAAGCCCTCAGAGAGGAAGAACGAGAGCCTGAGAGACTTGAGATCTCAACCCAGAGAGAGAGATCCTCTGGACCCCTAAGCTTTATATACTGGATATTATGTATATGGGATGGAATACCTCGTTGGTCAGTTTGGGGTCACCTGTCCTGTCCGCTCCTCCCCGCAGGTGCCATCTTTCACTTTTCTGCACCCCTCAGTGCAATACACAAACTCTAGCAATGGCCTTGGTATCCTTGGTAGTGACTAAACATGAGGTGTTATCACTGCTAGAAGCAGACACTGTTTGCAAAACATGCTGCTAACTTGAGAAAATGCAGTTAGTTAGAAAACCTGAGCTGAAAAGTAAAATCACTGAACAGAAATTTTTCGGTTCTCACTCAAACCAGGACACACAGTGATCCTGTTGCAGCACGCCTGAAGCTCAACCATTCTTCAGTAGCAGAAATAATTATACTTTGATGTTAAATATCATCCAGTGGCTAAAAGAAGATCACAGAAACTGGCTGATGAGCTTATCTCATATCAAGACAGGATAATAGACAGTGGGGGAAGGCTCTTCCCATTACCGTCCCTCCCGCAGTCAGTGAGGACAAGGTTTGTGAATACCTGAGGAGCCTTAATATACACAAGAGCATGGGACCTGATCAGATGCATCCCAAAGTACAGAAGGAATTGGCTGATGCAGTTTCTAAGTCACTGTCCATAATATTTGGAAACTCATGGCAGTCAGGTGAGATCCCTGGTTACTGCAAGAACTGAAACATCACCCCCATTTTTAAAAAGGGTATAAAGGAGGACCTTGGGAACTACTGACCTGTCAGCCTCTCCTCTGTGCCTGGGAAGGTCATGGAAAAGATCCTCCTGGAAGATATGCTAAGGCACATGGGAGACAGGGAGGTGAGAGTCAGCACGGCTTTACCTGGGGCGAGTCCTGCCTTACCAATCTGGTGGCTTTCTACAATGAAGTAACTGCATTAGTGGACAAGGGAAGAGCTTTGGATGTCATCTAGCTTGACTTCACCAAGACCTTTGACACTGTCTCCCACAACATCCTCCTTTCTAAGGTGGAGAAATATGGGTTTTATGGGTGGACTGTTCAGTGGATAAGAAATTGGCTGGATGGTCACATCCAGAGAGTAGTGGTCAATGGCTCGATGTCTAGATGGGAAAATATAACCAGTGGTGTCCCTCAAGGATCAGTACTTGGGCCAGTGTTATTTAATGTCTTCATTAATGACTTAGTGGCATTGAGTGCACCCTCAGCAAGTTTGCTGATGATACTAAGCTGGGAGGTGCAGTTGATGTGCCAGAGGGACAGGATGCCATCCAGAGGGACCTAGATAGGCTGTTCAAGAATAAGACTGACTTGCCTCTTGCCATGGTAACTGAGGAGAGGGAAAACTGAAGCTTCACATTTTCCCATACAAAGCATATTACTCATTGTGAGAACACATCAATTTGTCAGGCTGCTTCATTCAGTCATAGGCTAGGCTCAATGAGCCAAATTTTACATGTAGTTGATTCCCAAGAGGGGAAAAAAACATAGCTTGGAGCTCTTGTTAAAGAGCTCAGTCATTTCATGTGTTTTTGTGGATGTTAAAATACTACTGCGTGGAATTTTCCTTCCTGTGGGATTGCTAAGGTTCTCACCAGCTGTGACCTTGTTGGCAGTTGTTTGTAAAACAGTAGAAAGATGTTTTCACTATGGGTGCTGTGGCACCCCAGCCAATCACCCCAGGGGGTGGCTGGCTTCTTGTCCAATTACCTTGAAGTTAAAAGGGTATAAAAAGAGCTGTAAATTAATAAATAAAGGCTTCTTGGCTTCTTGGTGAAGAAAATCGTCTCTGCCTCACTCTTTCTCCTCCTCCAGCAACTGGCAGATAAACGACATGTTTTAGGTGAAAGTAATGAATGGAGGTTTAGGCAGTAGGAAAACAGAAACTGATCCAGCTGTTTCAGAAAAGGCTTTTCTTTTGAAAATTGCCCAGAAGTCACACTTTATTTCAAAATACTGTAACTGCTAATTCTGAAGCCTCTGCCACACTCCTTGTTTCATTACTAGGTGGCTATTATGAGAGCAAGAGTCCTTTCTGCCAACTGTAGGGGTCTCCAGCTATAGAATTTTGACAGCTGTTTGAAATTATTATTCCATTACAAGAGTAAATCTTCACTCCCCTGTCTTTCTTGTGGCCTCTGACACATTCCACTTCAGTGACAAATGTCCCTGAGCCAGCAGTGATTTGACAGGGTGGGACGTACTCCTGCAGAGGAACTGACAAATGGTTTGCACAAGAAGTTGAAATACTCTTAGGAAGTAGACAGCATTTCTACAGGAACATCAAGCTGAAAAGGAAATCCCCAAATTTCAATAAATTTGTCGAAAATTTTCCTTTCCAGATAATTGAATTTGCATGGGACATTATAGATCTGCATGAGAAACCACAGCTGACCGAAGATCACAGCAGTTCATACTCACAGGTTTCCTCACATGTAGAAGAAGGCTACAATAAAGCAACATGTTCTTGACCTTCTGAACAAATCCTGCTTCCTTTCTTAACAGAAGTGAGAGCACCTATGGGGTTGCATCTAGTTATTCCAGTGGAAAATGGAGAGCAAATGAATCTGTTTCATTTAAGTTTGCCAAACCCAGGCCGATAGCAGGATTATTCACAAGCCTAGAACTCATAGACAATCACACTCCAATAACACTTTAAAGTATGCTGGTGGTCAGGATGATAATAGAGAGTAATAGATCCTTTCACACTAAGATCTCAAAATACTTTACAGATGTGAGCGGAGAAGTGCAAAGTGGAATTTCCCAGCCCCACTTGGCAAATTATTTTCTGGGGACTTACTCTGTTCAAGCAATTCCTGCTGGCTAAAAGAAATAGAAAAGCTGGGACAGGGGCCTCAGGAACTTGATTCCCATTACTTGGAAGAAAACATTAGGCATGACATCACCTCCTCACAAGATAAGAGCTCATTGTTCAACGGCTGAGTGTCTTCCCCCTTCAATGCAGAGATTAGCTCATGTAAACTAAACACAGGAAAATAATAGCCAACCCTTCCTTTCCAGCAGCAAGCACAGAAAAGGCAAATTGTCTTTCTGGCCCCATCACTGACATGGCAGGAGTAGTGGGTGCAATGAACTTTGCATTTAACACCACAAGCATAAATCTCAGAGCCAAATTTCTGATGGCTGAGACCATTATCTGGGTTCTCATTCTATTGTTCCCATTATATCATCAACACCAACTCTGCAATACCCCTGTGTTCTCCTGGCCAGAAGGAAGTGGGACAGTTTCCTTGAAGGATTAATTAATGACTTCAATCAAAACAAACAAAAAAACCCCCACAAATCAACCCCAAAAACTGTTAAATATTTTCCGCTTGTAGAGCCTCTTGTGATTTCCTAGTTGTGTTTTAGCAGTTTTCTAGCTTCCAATAATTTATTCCCCCTAGATCACCCACAAGTTTCTAACATAGCACTACTCTGTAAGCAACTGACATTTCAGATAAGTATTCCTATCAAATATAAAGGACAAACTAGAGCTCAAACAGAATTGTCTGCAGTCACCCTTGGTTATTTTTAATCCAACTGCCAAGGCAGTGTTACTGTGTTCCTACTCACAGACACAGGGGATACAGCACTGGCTGATAGCAGATCTCTTTACACAGTAAGTGGGCAACTGCAGCTAGGTGGCTTGGTGTACTGGATGGCCATCATATGGGTCATGTCTACACCATGCTTCTGAGCAGCAAACGAGACTCAGGGTGCAGCACAGCATTGCACAGAGCCACCAATCAACAGGTGCTGAAATTCTCTGTGGCACACTCATTTATCTCAAAACTTGCTTCATCAGGTGTGACTGAAAGAAATGGTGAATCCTCAGCACTTCAGTCCCTAATTCCTACATCTCCCCACCCACAGCCAGCTGGGCAGTCAGTCTGTATGTACAGACAAGCTTCTCAGTGGATGGGTAGTTGCTGTCATTACACTGGACATGATGCCTCCTACCTCAAGGGAGATGGGATTAACTGCAAGCTGATGACACATGTACTACCCACTCCCATTATGCAGGAACACACACACACATACAGCTGTCTGGAGACACAGAAAGAGTGAAGATCAAATATTGCTCCTTCAGCTGTGAAGACCCTACAGCATGCAGACAGGCAGCAGACTATTAATCAGGCACAGACTGCAGTTCTCTGCCACACCTTATCAATATCATCTGCTCCTTTAGAAAAAGGCAGAAAAAGCTCCTTAGGAGTTCGGGGCTTTCCAAATACTATGTTTTTCCTTAACAGTTGTTTTCACTTTCCTTCTTATGGTAACTTCTCCAGATAGTCATGGACATTTTGATATATTTTCATTTCTTCAGAAAGAGGAACTGAGTGCAAGAGGTGCACATACAGCCCTCAAGTTGTGGTTCTGCTTTCCCCATATCAAACTCCTTGGTACATCAGAGACCTTCTAACCCAGACAGGAAGTAAGAATGGAAATACTCACATGGTCTGTCCCACCACTACAAAGTCAATGCTTATAAACCTGGTCTTTTCACTCTAAAGACTTAAATGCCAGCAGGGAAGCTCCTATTTTTAACAAAGCGATAGGCAGCCTGTAGACTGACACAGACATCACCAAATGGAGCAATGCACCACATCCAGTTAGATTACTTCCTTCACAATGTTGAAAGCTAGAAACTTCCTTTACAAAATATAAACAAATCAAAGTTTAGATTCTGCCTGTGCTGAATGAGGCTCATAAATGCACGATGGAGGCCAGATACAGCCCATGGGGCATATGTTTGACACCTCTGGCCTATATGGACAGGAAATGGTTATAAATAGTCAGTGCCATGTCAATTCTCCGAAGACAAATGTATTTGACACAGAGTGCTCAAACACAAAGAGTCATTTGTAGACCACCCAGGAGACTTGCATTTAAATGACCTTTCTTTGATTGGACGATCAATTATACTAACGTTTACTTCATGAGTTGCAACATTTGTTCTTAAATGGAAGCAGCCTAGAGGAGTCATGTGTATAATCCCACTTACTTGTTGGTAACTTCCTGCATAAACTCATCAATCAGTTCGTCGTACTGTTTCCCACGAACCCTCTTGTGTTTCAGTCCAATATAGAGTGGGTCATTCAGGAGAGCCTAGGACACAAAGAAATTGTGTTGACATCTTCTCTTCCATGGACAGACAGAGATTTATGTCCTGGCCTAACCAAAAACTTCATCTGTTGTGGCTGTATTGATTTTACTTATTATGCAGTGAAGGCAGCTCACACAGCTTCCTGAGCAGAGATTGTTTCCATAAGAAGCTCTGGACTATAATTTTCTGTAAATAAAGTTTGAGGGATGTAATGCTTCTTGACTGCTGTAGAAAACGGAGCTCTGCATTCCCATAGCAGCTATACCAAGACACCCTGACAAAGCGTCTCACTTCTAGATTATAAAACTGACTTTGTGTGGGGAGTGTTTGCCGTTCATTCAGTTATTAATTTTGCATTGAGGTTACTAGGAAAGCTGTTGAAATTAAATAGCACCTTGAGCAAAGAAGAACACCTGAAGTAACTTTTAGGCCTTTAAGTCATAGTCCAGAGTTGGGCCAGAATCAATGATCAGATGCCAAAATGTTCCCAAACGCTACATCTACCTAGCACTAGCTTCAGTTATCTGCAGGTGTCAGGAAAAGGTATTTTCAGGCAATAGATTAGTTGATTGTTTTGGCTCCTGTTAGGAATACAAGGACACGCCATTCCTCCAAACAATCTAATAGGTGTAAAGTCAGGTCCCTTAAACCACCTAAAAAGGACTTGGTTAGCATAGCAGCATATTTTGGGGGAAATTATAAGACAAACAGTGGCAGGAGACAGGTGGACACTGCAAAGCAACTCTACTTCCCTTACAGTTTCAGGAACTGGATCATCCACATAAGAAGTGGATAAGCCATCTCAAATCTTTTGCCCTGCAGCCATATGGGCCCTTAAAAATTGGCAGGTATGCTAAAATTAGATCTCTTTTTTTCAGCCACAGCTGTTTTTCTTTAGAAGGAAAGACAAAAGAGGTTTTCCTTTGAATTTGATACATGAACTTTTCAGGGCCATGAAACAGAAGCAGACACATTTGCATTACTTCAGGGATTGCTCCTATAGCACCATGTGGATCATGGCAGAGAAAATTATCCTATAGTCAATCTGAGAAATGTCAAGCTCTGAAAAGACTGATTTGCTGAAAGAGTATACAAAGTATTATGGACTGTCAGAAAGAGAAGCCTGGGATCAATGCTACAAATATAATACTGCTATATTTACTCCATTCTACCTGGAGTTCCTGTGTTAGCAACACAGTCACCCTAGGCTCACCATATATTAATAGGCAGAGATGAACAGGATGAATGCCTATAAAATGTGTCGTATGTCTGCACTGGTAAGTTTACTTGTGGAGCAGGATGATAATAGATCATGCTTAGGGTTTGGTTAAGCTGGGTTTATACATATGAGAAAGCCATTAAATTAATAAAACAATTATTTATACTGTGAGGAGATATATTTTTCTTATTGCTGAAAAACGGTAACTTCTGTATCTCAAGCCCAGATGCAGAAAATACCTCCACAGAGAAGTTCCTGCATGCCTAAGTTAGCTACATTTGATCTTGGTCAGAACAAAAGTGCCCAAGTTACTCTAGAAGTCCTTTTTTTCTGACACCGGATGCCTAAAAATCACTGGTGCTGCTCTGGATTTTAGTGTTTCCTGGATACTGAAATACATATGGTCATAGAATGTTAGGGGTTTGAAGGGACCTAGAAGATCATCTAGTCCAACCCCCCTGCCAGAGCAGCATCACCTAGACTAAGTCACACAGGAACACATCCAAGTGGGTCCTGAATGTTTCCAGAGAAGGAGACTCCACAACCTCCCTGGGCAGCCTGTTCCAGAGCTCTGTCAGCCTCACTGGGAAAAGTTTTACCTTGTGTTTACCCTAAACCTCTTGTGCTCCAACTTCACTCCCATTGCCTCTTGTCCTGTCATTGGATGACATTGAAAAGAGTCTGGCTCCATCCTCTCTACACTCACGCTTAACATATTTATAGACACTGATGAGGTTCCCCTTCAGTCTCCTCCTCTTCTCCAGGCTAAAGAGCCCCAGCTCTCTCAGCCTCTCCTCATAAGGGAGATGCTCCATTCCCTTCATCATCTTGATGGCCCTGTACTAGACTCTCCCCAGTAGGTCCCTGTCTTTCCTGAATTGGGGTGCCCAAAACTGGTCACAGTACTCAAGGTGGGGTCTCACCAGTGCAGAATAGAAGGGGAGAAGAACCTCTCTTGACCTGCTGGCCACACTTCTCCTAATGCATCCCAGGATGCCATTGGCCTTCTTGGCCACAAGGATGCATTGTTGGCTCCTGGCCATCTTCCTGTCCACCAGGACCCCCAGGTCCTTTTCGCCAGAGCTGCTCTCCAATAGATCAGCCCCCAGCCTGTACTGATACATGGGGTTGTTCTTCCTCAGATGCAGCACCTTACACTTGCTCTTGTTAAATCTCATTAAATTTCTCCCTGCCCAGCTCTCCAGTCTGTCCAGGTCTCTCTGGATGGCAGCACAGCCTGCTGCTGTGTCAGCCACTTCTCCCAGTCATGCACGGTAAGAAGCTTCTCATGGGAAGTGAAGCACTTTCATCCAGATCCCTCTGGAGGGAAGCTTCAGATGGGGGCCTCAGTGCATGCCAGCACTGAGTTGGTGTGCAGATGAGCATGGAAGAGAAGGAAAAGATCACAGAATCACAGAATGGTAGGAGTTGGAAGGGACCTCTAGGGATCTAGTCAAACCCCCCTGAAAAAGCAGGCTCAGCCAAAGCAGGTGATGCACAGCAATGCATCCAGGCAGGTTTAAAAAGTCTGCAGAGAAGGAAATAACCTCCCTTGGCCACCTGTTCAGTGCTCCTGTTTAAGTTTTTCCTTAAAATGAAAGAGTCAAAGTTGAGTACAATGCTCTATTGACTGGAAACTCAAGAAGTTAAGAGATAGAGACTTAATTCTTAATTCAGACCCAGAGAGTCCAAACTCAAAAGTTCCCTATATTTCAGGAAAGACCATGGATCAGGCTGAGATGTGCACACCCTATATTCCACCAGTCCATGACAGGCCTCTGTGGTAAAGATAAAATCATCCTGGGACCAGAAACCAAAGATGTCATTGGGAATCTCATCCCAGATACCATCTAAGGCCACTGATTCTGCTTGCTTTCATTTTTTTTCTAAGTGTCCAGTGTGAGGCCCCTGGAGCTGGAGTGAAAGAGTTGCAGAAATCTAGCTTTCAGTTAGCACAGACACATCTGAAAATTGGTACTCCTTTGTCATCATACACAAACTCAAAGATCTTATACCCCAGATTTGTTATTTCCTCAAATAAACATGTGTTTGGTTTACTTGGGGTCAAGTGAGGCACAAGTACATTTTTCAGAAATGGACAAAGCCAGGCCATCACAAATAACTATAGGATATTCATTTTTAAAAAGACGTCCTCCCAGATGTCCATTCTGGCATTGATGAAATGCTGCACTTCGGCCTTTCTGAGCCAGTCATAAGACAAAAATCTGCAAACAGATGGAGTCCTCTTGTCTGGTTATCATGTGTAGTGAAGTGTGCAATCTGACAAAACACTGAAATTAATCATTCCCAAGCCATCCACCAGGGATTCTCTATTTTCTGGAATACAGTCACCTCTACAGACACAAGTATCTGTCTGTTTTCTCACAATTACCAGAGGAAGAATAAATCTGTGACTTCTGTACAAAATCTTTCAACTCACCTTACTATATACATTGAAAGGTGGAGTCGAACCTTCAGCTCCAACTGGCAACACTCTGAGTCTTCTCACCAGGGGATTATGAGGCTATTTAGTGTTTATTTCAGTTTCCCGTAAAAGCAAAAGTTTCATGAGCATCAAACAGGTATGAAACCTGCCCACATCCCCATGGTGCTGGTCTAGCCTCTGTCTCATCTTGCATGTCTCTGGCTTTGCATACAAGGAACTTTAGGAAACTGTCTCGATAAGCATTAATCTCAGTCCCTTCTCCCCTCTGGCAGATTTATGGAAAAATATCTTACCTCATTGTCTGTGCCAACATCCAGCAGGACAGGCAGACACTGTTGTGGGTGAACTCCACCACAGGCTGTGTACAAAGCAAGCTTCCCCACTGGGATACCCATGCCATAACATCCTAGATCCCCTAAACCAAGAATCCTCTCTCCATCTGTCACCACGATAGCCTAGAAAGATCAAAAGAGATTGAATTGTTGCATGGTTTTGCCTAAGGCTCTAGCAGCAAAACCAGCTCCACTGTCTTCACACGGCTGCGTTCTGCAGTTGCACTATGCAGTGGATATTTGTTCCTTATACATGACACCATGTTAATTAGCTGTTAGTGACAGAGGGCTGTTAATTTTTGGGGGTAGAGATAATGCAGTTGATGGGTAGTTGCTCACAGCATGGAAGAGCTGCAGCTCTGCTTGGCAGCACTTAAGTCACTTGTAGCAGAGCCCATCCAGCATGGCTTTTTTGTGCTTCCTCAGCTGGCTAACAAGAAGCATCACAAAAGAGAACTGGCTTTGATTATTGCTTTTCTTTCTTTCTTTCTTTTTTTTCTTTTTTTTTTATTTTTCCTGGAAAAAAGGCTCTGTACAGAAGAGCTTGTGCTTATAAACGGCATCTGTGGAAGTAACAAGATTGTGTCTGCACACTGTTATAGAGTAGTTGTGAAGTAGTCAGATAATCAAACTCAAACTCTTTATAACTGGGTCCCTTTGTCTCTGATCCTCCTGACTGCAAGGCAGGGAGACAGAAGCCACTGGCATGGACATCAGCATAGACTGTGGAGGGACTCCCACTTTATGTAATTAATATTAGACCTTTTTTCCCACACAGATGGGAGTTAAACAAGTGCCTTTTAAGTCTCTGTGCAACTGGACTTTTGCATTTCATCAATACTGTAATGTGCTACCTCACCAAAATCTCTCATCTGTAGTTTTATGTTTTTCATGTTACTGTATCATTTCTTTGTGACAAGAAGGGAAACAAAAGCCTTCACACATTGTCCAAATTAGAGGCCTGAAGTTGAGCTCTTCAACAGACACTGTACATCACTGAGACCTTGAGAAAATGCCCAAGCAGGACTGCCTAAAGTCCCAATTTTTAGGTTAACTACTCTGTCGGTTTTGTCCCCAGTGTCAAACACACTTTGAGGCAGTTCTGAAAGTTCAGTAAAAACAGAAGCTTACTGGATTCCAGTCCCACTGTGGGAAAAAAAAGAAGCTGTAAATACCATAATCAACTTTCAGCATTGTCTCAGCACTTCAGAGAATCGAGCGCTCACATCAAATGGTTGGTTTGACTGCAGGGGACTCACAGGCACACTATCTTGGATTTCAAAGGAGAAGACTGCAGACAAGTTCTTATTTGCCAATCTGCAAAGTTAAGGTTAAATTTAGGACATACCTACCTGTGTGCTTTAGTCAGAAATAAGGGAATGGGAGAAGCTATCTCAATTGATAAACTTCCTTTGGGGGATATAATAGAGATGCATTGGTTTATTGCTGAGATGGAAAAGCATTTCCTTGTTTAGAAATGGAATAAACCTCTTGCTGCACTTTCCTATTTCAGGAAGAATTGTACTCATTTGTATCAGTGTCCTTTCTTATTCAACACACACTATAGACACATACACTGCTTCTGGCACTAGAATTCTTTCAGAGCAGCCCAGCTTCAACAGGAGGGGTGGAAGTGGGGCACAGCAGAATTTGGCAAAGGCTTTGCTAAGCTAAGCAGAGTACCCTTCCAACCATTCCAGCCAGAGGATCCAGGCCAATGACACAAATTTTCCATTGCTACAGTAAATGCATTTGCCATGAAGCTCTAACAAGTCACAGACCAAAAAGTAGTCAGCATCTCCAGGTATTTCTTAAGTTATTAATGGGACTTTTTTGGGAATTTGTGTTCAGAGTGGTCCAAGTCTTTTCAAACAACTGGGTCCCCCCAGGGACTTAGGTGCAGTTTGGGTGCTTGTCTGCTTATCTCAGAATCTCATATATTCCAGTGCCTACCAGTTCAGGCATAAACAAGTCTGTATACAAATACACAGGGAACCTTGTGGTCCAAAACATCAATACTGATGAAGTGATCTGCCTCTGTAGGCTAGCAAATCCAGAAAGTAGATAGTCTGAAACTCTTCTATGGACCACTGACCTTCCTATGACCACCTGTTTTAGGTGCCAGAGGGGGCTATTTCAACAACAGTTTCTCATTTTTCTGTGCCAGTTTCCTCATCTGCAAAAATATCTCTTTTAGCTATAATGAGGTCTACTCACAGTCCTAAGTAAGAAACAAATGGAAATACTGAGATCTTTGGACAGAAAAAGGACAAAATAGCTAGATTGCATCTGTTCTCCATGTTCCAAAGACAAGGCTATAACAATATGATTACTTTTTTCTGGAAACATGTTAAATTGCCTTTTTTTTTTTTTTTCTTAGAAATGGAAAATGCTTGCAAGATTTTCTCAGCTGCCAAACCTTTGGTCCTGGAAAAAAACAGCTAACCGATAGGGGACAGAAGCTCTGTCAATAGCCAGGGAAATCCCTAGACACATATACTTTCAGACTGGAAGGAGGTGACTGGAAAGACCTTTCTTAAGTGTTGACTTAATTTAATGCCAGGGTCTTGCCCATCCCTGAGCTCTAGTGAAAAACACTTCACAAGATCATTGTTTTGGGTGGTGTGTCAGCAATACTTTCAGCTGTTGGATATCAGACATAATTTGCAGAGCTGTCAGTGTTTTGGATGCTGGAAGACTCACTCACTGGATTTGGGAAGGAGTCCTCTAAGCAAGCAGATTACAGAAATACCTTAAAGAGATTTGATACATCTAACAAGTTGTCAGTTAGCCACATAGATCTTCAACACACATATCTTACTTCTTCACTATGGACTCTGTTCTGTAGAAATTTATTAACATGATAAAGTTAATAAAACCCAAAGGGTTTTTTTTTTATTGCTTAAGTAGTGCTACCTCTGATAAAGCTTTCTTGATCACATACACATATAAGAGTCTCTGAAGTCCCACCACTAGCCTGGAAGCAATCTGAGTAAGGGAATATTTTTTAGTCTGTCCTTTTAAATAGGCAGTTGCATAAATAATGCCAAGAAGTTTCATTCAATATTCCAGTTCCCACCCAACTCTCTAATTTCCCAGTCCACAGATGACATAACACATACCTTAATATTTTCTTCAGGCCAAGCGTTGAGCATTGTTGCAATATGGCCTTTGTCATGGATGGTGATAAACAGACCCCTAAGAACAGAAAACAACAACAAAAACCAAACAAACCAACAAAAACAAAACAAAACAAAACAAGAAGAAAAAAAAGCCTTGTCAGAGATAACTCCAAGGTAAAATAAAATAGGTGAACCTTCAAAATGCAGGGAAATTAGCCACTGAGCACAAAACCAGGCTATTCATTGGCATGGAAATAAGATCTCAAGAGACTGCTAATAGCAAGGTTAATTTTAATTTCAAAACCCCAAGGCTCAAGATCTTTAATGGCAACTTCATTCAACAGCAATTGGTGTTGCACATTTCACCCTCTGAAACATCTTTGCTCTGGGGAGCAAACTCTGCTTTAGTGCAGAATACTTTTCTAGTTAAACTAGGTTTGATAAATGCAGGGAAGGCTGATGGTTTTACCTTAAGCCTTGTTACACATTCTTCCCCAGGGAGCTTATTGCTATCATTTCAAACAGTGAAAGCATGATCCTTCTCACTCAGCTGCCAACATCAATGTGGTGGAATGCTATTGCAGGAACAGACATTTTGAGTCCCCTCTCTAGTTAAAAGAGCTCTGATCTATATTTTCCATGGTATTTTGTTTGACCAGGCCATACCTGCCCTTGCCATAACACCCTGAATACCCAGTTTTTGACACTTTGCACTCACCAGATGAAAACCACCAAAAATGCTGAGAAGTGAAACAGAAAATTAAATGCTTGGATGAAACTTTAGTATGAAGTATTTGCATGGACAATAGCATACCTGATTGTACTACAGCTAATCACTTCTCAACACAAAGGTCTTCAAGGTTTAAACAAAAAATGCCTTCCTTAATAAAATCAGAAGCTGGAAGACAGCATTCTCGAAACACATTTTAGACCTGTGGTTTATTTTTATCCTGATCCATGAGGTTGTTCTTCCCCAGATGCAGCACTTTACACTTGCTCTTGTTAAATCTCATTAAATTTCTCCCTGCCCAGCTCTCCAGCCTGTCCAGGTCTCTCTGGATGGCAGCACAGCCTGCTGCTGTGTCAGCCACTCCTCCCAGTTTGGTGTCATCAGCAAACTTGCTGAGGGTGCTCTGTATCCCCTCATCCAGGTCATTGATGAATATATTGAATAATATTGGACCCAGCACTGACCCTTGGGGGACTCCACTAGTCACAGGCCTCCAGCCAACAGGTTTCTCTCAAGGGTACACAGCTTAGAGGAAAGGTAAAGGAGCAAAAGCTTATTTGTGCCTTTGAGGACAGCAAGGTAGAGATCTGAATACTGTAAAGGACAGGCTGGTCTATGTGAACCAGTATTAATTAAGAAATAGCCAAGTGACCATAAAATTAATTTGATTTTTATGAGGAAAAGATATAGCCTAATCATTTTGAAGAGGGAATACAACAGATGCTTCCTTTATCATCATGGATGATGAGCCTTCTCCATCTCTCTTGGGATTACATTTCATAAATTGCTTTAGAGAAAGCAAAAAGGCAATGAGGCAGTTCTACTTTAATTGCCCTTGGCACTCAATAAAAATGATATATAAAAGAAGTAATTTTTAGCAAGTCATATAACATAGACAGTGTGTGGGGTAACATACATCCTGGTTTACCAGATCAAAAGACTCACCTGTGCCCAGCTATGCACACAGTTAGCTGGACGCCAAACACTTATGCATGGGGTTAAAACTACAAGAAATAGAGATTAGTAATAATTAACTGCCTCAGCAATGTCAAGCCAGAATGTGCACACTGCACCACTATTTCTGGCTAAACAATAACTTTCAGAGAGCTGCTACCTCTGTAGGGGTTATTCAGAGTGGGGAATGCTCCAAACTGCATTCATTAGGGTTTCAGAGCTCCAGGCTCCTATTCAGTCCATTAACATCACAGGTTTCACTATGGCTGACTTGAGATAAGGAATAAATCAGACTAGATTTTATTGTGTTGTGGAGCATGTCTAAAAGGTTCCATGAAACTTCAAGGAACACTACATCTTCTTAATTTGTCACTCAGGTAGTATTTCTATGTGGATTTCAGCAAGTCAAATTGCCCAAACTGGACTGCAGGATCCAGCAGACTGCAGATCATCATTGCAGAATCTGTCAAAGCAGTTGGATACGTTCACCCACACCACACAAGAATTCTTCTCATCCCCAAGACAGGGACATTTTCCTTTCTTAAATTATGGAAGTTCTCCAGGAGTTATAAAGCTACAGAGCAGATCATGTGACCCATGGGAATGATCCTGCTGTGCTGCTCAAAACTCGGATCTTCGCCATCCTAATGGCAGTTTGAAATGCTCCCAATGAAGACAACCCCAGAATTATAAGGCTCAGTTTAGCAAGAGTTCAGGGACAAGGGAGACAGGACATGTTTGATGCCCAGAGGCAATGCCAGACACTGGTGATGACTTTTTAGATTAACATTAATTACATTTGGACATTTGGTAGGAAGGAAGTTTTAACATGTCTCGGATATTAGGAAAAAAAATAATTTTTTAATGCTTTCATTCAGTGAGCAATTACTTCTTCAAAAAGGCAAAGTCATGTTCCCCTTTCTGATCTTTGTTAGCAATGCTGCCTTGTGAGCTATGTCCTATTGAAAAAAAAGCGCATGATGGAGCCAGAAGTGCTATCTCTAAAGATTTATTGTGAGTACTTCATTTCCCAAAACACAGAAGGAAATGAAAAAGATTATGCAACTTCTTTCCTCACAGATCCAAATCTCTCCTCACTTCCTTTCTACCCAAAAGTCTCCCCTCTCCCAGTCCCCCAGTAGCTTTTTCTTGGCATTTACCAATGCTTCTGTTGCTGTGTTTGCAACTCCCCTGGAGTGTCTTGACACTCTTCTAGCCTACTGCTGCCTCTGACATGCAATCAAGCAGATATCAAACATGATCAAATACAATCAATGACTTTGCTTTATCAAGCTTCAAGTAAAAACTCTTTGGCCAGTGCTGTTACAATCTTGTCCTCTGCTGTGGTTTTGGGTAGTGCTCCTATGGCTTCAGTTACCTGTTTACATGTATATAATTAATGGCTTCTCTATGCTTATCATATATGAATAACAGTCAGCAATTATTTCCACCAACTTTACTACACTGGTCAAAAGCCACAGAAGAGCAGAGTAGATGATGATGCTGGGTCACTGATATAAATGTATTAGCATGAAGTGAAAGGACACCACTCTTCCTTCACATGGATTTCCACTGGTAGCTGAGATGCGACCTTATTTCTATATTTATGTCCCTGTGCATGAAAAGAGACATCTCTAGAAGGATCTCAAAAACTCCTAAGTTGACAGAAGTTGAAAACCACAAATAAAAACACTCAACTATCAGAGCTTTGTCCTTCTTTTCCTCTCTCATTCCACAAGGAGGACCACTCTCCAAAGAAAAAGGTACCTTCTCAGGAAGGAAGNCAGCCAACAGGTTTCTCTCAAGGGTACACAGCTTAGAGGAAAGGTAAAGGAGCAAAAGCTTATTTGTGCCTTTGAGGACAGCAAGGTAGAGATCTGAATACTGAAAAGGACAGGCTGGTCTATGTGAACCAGTATTAATTAAGAAATAGCCAAGTGACCATAAAATTAATTTGATTTTTATGAGGAAAAGATATAGCCTAATCATTTTGAAGAGGGAATACAACAGATGCTTCCTTTATCATCATGGATGATGAGCCTTCTCCATCTCTCTTGGGATTACATTTCATAAATTGCTTTAGAGAAAGCAAAAAGGCAATGAGGCAGTTCTACTTTAATTGCCCTTGGCACTCAATAAAAATGATATATAAAAGAAGTAATTTTTAGCAAGTCATATAACATAGACAGTGTGTGGGGTAACATACATCCTGGTTTACCAGATCAAAAGACTCACCTGTGCCCAGCTATGCACACAGTTAGCTGGACGCCAAACACTTATGCATGGGGTTAAAACTACAAGAAATAGAGATTAGTAATAATTAACTGCCTCAGCAATGTCAAGCCAGAATGTGCACACTGCACCACTATTTCTGGCTAAACAATAACTTTCAGAGAGCTGCTACCTCTGTAGGGGTTATTCAGAGTGGGGAATGCTCCAAACTGCATTCATTAGGGTTTCAGAGCTCCAGGCTCCTATTCAGTCCATTAACATCACAGGTTTCACTATGGCTGACTTGAGATAAGGAATAAATCAGACTAGATTTTATTGTGTTGTGGAGCATGTCTAAAAGGTTCCATGAAACTTCAAGGAACACTACATCTTCTTAATTTGTCACTCAGGTAGTATTTCTATGTGGATTTCAGCAAGTCAAATTGCCCAAACTGGACTGCAGGATCCAGCAGACTGCAGATCATCATTGCAGAATCTGTCAAAGCAGTTGGATACGTTCACCCACACCACACAAGAATTCTTCTCATCCCCAAGACAGGGACATTTTCCTTTCTTAAATTATGGAAGTTCTCCAGGAGTTATAAAGCTACAGAGCAGATCATGTGACCCATGGGAATGATCCTGCTGTGCTGCTCAAAACTCGGATCTTCGCCATCCTAATGGCAGTTTGAAATGCTCCCAATGAAGACAACCCCAGAATTATAAGGCTCAGTTTAGCAAGAGTTCAGGGACAAGGGAGACAGGACATGTTTGATGCCCAGAGGCAATGCCAGACACTGGTGATGACTTTTTAGATTAACATTAATTACATTTGGACATTTGGTAGGAAGGAAGTTTTAACATGTCTCGGATATTAGGAAAAAAAATAATTTTTTAATGCTTTCATTCAGTGAGCAATTACTTCTTCAAAAAGGCAAAGTCATGTTCCCCTTTCTGATCTTTGTTAGCAATGCTGCCTTGTGAGCTATGTCCTATTGAAAAAAAAGCGCATGATGGAGCCAGAAGTGCTATCTCTAAAGATTTATTGTGAGTACTTCATTTCCCAAAACACAGAAGGAAATGAAAAAGATTATGCAACTTCTTTCCTCACAGATCCAAATCTCTCCTCACTTCCTTTCTACCCAAAAGTCTCCCCTCTCCCAGTCCCCCAGTAGCTTTTTCTTGGCATTTACCAATGCTTCTGTTGCTGTGTTTGCAACTCCCCTGGAGTGTCTTGACACTCTTCTAGCCTACTGCTGCCTCTGACATGCAATCAAGCAGATATCAAACATGATCAAATACAATCAATGACTTTGCTTTATCAAGCTTCAAGTAAAAACTCTTTGGCCAGTGCTGTTACAATCTTGTCCTCTGCTGTGGTTTTGGGTAGTGCTCCTATGGCTTCAGTTACCTGTTTACATGTATATAATTAATGGCTTCTTTATGCTTATCATATATGAATAACAGTCAGCAATTATTTCCACCAACTTTACTACACTGGTCAAAAGCCACAGAAGAGCAGAGTAGATGATGATGCTGGGTCACTGATATAAATGTATTAGCATGAAGTGAAAGGACACCACTCTTCCTTCACATGGATTTCCACTGGTAGCTGAGATGCGACCTTATTTCTATATTTATGTCCCTGTGCATGAAAAGAGACATCTCTAGAAGGATCTCAAAAACTCCTAAGTTGACAGAAGTTGAAAACCACAAATAAAAACACTCAACTATCAGAGCTTTGTCCTTCTTTTCCTCTCTCATTCCACAAGGAGGACCACTCTCCAAAGAAAAAGGTACCTTCTCAGGAAGGAAGGAATGTATTTGCAGAGCGTTGCCTAGTATTTACACATACTGCAATGGTCAGGTTTGCTCAGGGTTTGGTTAATAATATGAAGAACACAAAAAAACTCAGCTGCAGGGTCCACATGCTTTCTGCACAGCAATCGGTCCTTTTGTTTGTTTTCTGGTTTTTGTTTTCTATTTACTGGGTCTCAGAAAATAAACTTTAGAGATACCATATTTAACAGGCTACCAGTCTCAAGTCTCCTTATGTAATTAATTGTTCCTGAGAAGAGTAACTGATGAAAGGAAGAAGATTAAAATAGTAGCTACAAAGTCCCTGATGCTCCAGATACTTACACACTGATTGTCACCCAACACAATAAATGGTGTTTGCAAGGAGTCTGGCTCCTCCTGTGTGTGCTGCTCTACCGGCTGCAGTGAATTGAAAGGCTAAACTGTGAATATGGCAACAAAACTCAGGCAGTTTGATTTCCTTTCCACTTACTAACTTCTAGTCTGGGTGCTATGGAGGGGAACTTGCTCCACAAACGAGGCGAGGATAAAGACTACCCAGATAGGAGAACATTAAGAAAATGAACATACAATACTTAGACCAGCAGGCATCGTGATTCAGTGTTTCATCTGGATAGGAAAGGCTCATTCTCAGAACAAAAATGCTCAGAACAAAGGTTAAGCATCTACATACACAACCTGAAGGTGATGGAAACACTCCCACATAAAAGACCTTGATTGTTTTGACTTAGTAGGGCTTGGACTCCCCTTAGAGAAGGTGGGAAGTCCATGGGAAGCCATGGCTTAAAAAAGCAACAAGCTAAAGAGATGAGTCAGTTCACTGCCAAATCTGAGCCTGCACAAAGCTGCTGCTGAACAGCTATGAATAAGTCCTGGGTCAGTGATCAGAAACCTACACTGAGGTAAGAGGCTGCACAAGAAAGGGCTCTGACAGGAACTGTACAAGGTGACCTTCTGCAGTGATCACAGCCATTGCCTTACATAAAGGCATGATGCTTTGGGAAACCTTGGAGTAAGACCATCTCAGAAGACTGTTGAGGTTCAGCTGGCAAAATTCACACCTGGGAAGGAAAAAGAGAAGTTGTGGAAGGATGCTGACTGCTGCTGCAAGCCACTCAGTGCTCTTTGGAGTTTGGCTGAATTGCACCCCAAGCCCAGATGACTATGGCTTGTATATGTAGATGTATATGGCTGCAATGAGACAAGTGAGAGAAGGATCCGCTGAAGGCCCTGGTTTTGCTCTGTGCTAACCACA
This sequence comes from Ceyx cyanopectus, assembly GCA_013401355.1. Lineage (NCBI taxonomy): Eukaryota > Metazoa > Chordata > Aves > Coraciiformes > Alcedinidae > Ceyx > Ceyx cyanopectus. The sequence goes on from VYZU01050062.1 coordinate 23,946, forward strand.
GAAAATTGTCACTATTTTCCCAGAAGAACAGGCTGGAGAGGTTGCTCTAGATTCAAGGCCAGTCTGTGCTAGAGATGCAGTAAATGTGGTTACAGCAAAACTCTACATTTGGGTTTATTTATTTATGCTTTCAAGACTCATACACAAAATTAACAGGCTGAGCAATATGAGTCTCTAGAGACATTTCCACCAGCTGCACCCCTATTGTTGAATTTTATTTTTTTTTGTTCAGGTCTCTGCCAAAACAGGATAGGAGGCTTAGGAAAACAAAATAAACTGAAATTGCTTGGCTCTTTTGGGGAACTTGAGATTATAAATGCCTGTGGGCCCCAGGCTTTGGAGAGAAAATATGTGCTAGCATGTACTGATTTGTCTAAATACAGTACAATTAATCATCAAATTGGACAAAATCTCTGTGGTGATTCATCAGTTATCTTTGCAGATTTATTTGTAATAAAAGCCAAAAACTTTTTTTTGTTTTAGATAATTTTCTTTTTAAATTATAGGATGCTGAACAATATTGGAGCTACTGCTGAAAAAATAACAACAACCAAGCACGACCAACTATTACTGAAATCTATACAGAGATTCATAAGGCAATATCCTATAATTTAAGTATGCCAATAGATTTAGTTTCAATTAATTTGCAAGGTGAACAATTGCATTAGTATTAAAAATATCCTTAAAGTTGTCATTATAAATATTTAGGCAGGAAAACCAAAATTCATGTGGGAGCCAGAAGCTGCAGGCTCCAAGGTATACCAGTGAATGATACAGTATCCACACCAACAACCCAAACAATGGGCAGTCTCCATGATCCCGAGGGACAGCTGTATGGAAACTGCCAAAGATCAGGAACAGGGAGTTTTGAATGAGGACATATGAGTGATTGCTCCTGAATGCAGAGCAGTGCACACTGGCTTCAGAGTAAACTGCAGCTGTCCCAGTTTGCTGGCATAGTCCAACCCCTGCCACAGCAGGGAGACCCAGATCAGAGCCTAAAGAAAAGCTTTTGGCTCCATCTCTTAGTCTATCGAGTTATTAACATCCAGCAATAATTTTAGCTGGTTTTTCTTTTGTTTGGTTTATTTTTTTTTCCAGGAAAGGAGAGCTTATGCAATTTTCTCTGTGTCCTCTCTTACCTCTTATTTCATGCAAATTTTCAAAAAGGCAAAGGTCTCAAAGATGTTTGTCCCTACACCCCTTTATGGAAATTGCTCTTGAGATAAGGGAAAAATATAATGGAGTTCATGTCCCCACCACTCTGAGGAGGGGAGCACAGACTTTCCTCTGATAATTATTTTGACATTTGTCCATAAAGATAGCTTCCAGCTAGACACAACATGTGCTGCTTCACACCTAGTTCCTACTAAGCTCTCACTACCCCAGCCCTAGCAAAATCTTAGAGCCATCATGGGCTGCAGGACTAAGCAGAAGGCAGAAAAAAAGGAGGAAAAAACTGACTTTAGAGGAAACCAAATGAAAAAAGGGAATGGTTATGGGGAAGGATCAAAAATGCATAGAGAGGAAACTAGAGGGGACAGCAAGTAGAGCAGTCAAAGCTCTGCCTGAGAGATGAGAGAAGGACACAAGCTGGGGTGGGTGGCTATAGTGGAGGACAGGTAGATACGGAGAACGGATGTGGAAGGGAACAGAAGGTATCAAAAATCTGAAGTGTTAGAAGACAGTGGACAGAAACTAAGGAATCTTGGACTCATTGGTTCTGCTTGTCAGGAAGCAGTCTGAAGAATAAATAGTCATCTCTTCCTCTCCAGGGGGTAGTCAACAAAGACCAGCTCAGTATCTACTGTTACTGGTCATTATGCAGCAATGTGAAAATGCAGAGGGTTGGCATCTCATCCCCAGTGAATCTTTTGTTATCCACAGCATAGGATTAAGGGAGGAGGCAAACTTTACTCTTGACTTGTCATGAGCTGCTTGTTCCTACTGGATTCTCAGGATTGGGTTCTCTGGTTTAACCAGAGGATTACCACGTCACAGCCTAGTTCAGTGGTAAAATCCTGCTTGTACTTGAAAACTTCAGAAACCAATTTATTTTTTTCCAATGTCCTTTTCAGCAGTGTTGTTTCAATAGTGGTGTTTAAGAGGACCTCTGAGAAAGTCAATGTAAGGACTGAACCCCTGGAGCCAAGGGCTAAGTAACAGTCAAGCAGGTCAGACTCCTCAGCACCCAGAGCTTCCTTCTTGCTGATGTGCAGGAGGGGGAGGGTGCAACTGGGCTATTTATAACTACTCTGCCATCCATGTGTGAATTCACAGATACACGTGGGTAAAGACCAGGCTTTAGGGGGAGACATAAGATCCCATCGCCCAGGAATTCCACCAACCAGCAAGTGTGGGCATTTCCCAAATTCAGTATTCTTTGCTGCATTTAAACTCATCATATTCAAGGAGCTTGAAGCCCTCAATTCAAAAACAGCTTTTATTGTAGGAAAATCTGACTCATCCCTGGTTTTTCTCTGTAGTTTTGGAGACTTAGTTCAAAACCTGCCTGAATGTTGGATCCTGTTGGGTTCCCAATAATTAGAAGATTACAGGATTGCAATACCCTTGATAATTGTTGAGATGGGCAGTCAGTGCTGCTGCTCAGTGATGTTGACTAAGGAGTCCTTATCTGTTTTCACTGCTAAGCACATAATGTATTCTGTTTTGCTTGATAGTAGAAAGGTTAAGGTGAGATCGAAAATCCCTGGGATGTTAAATTAAGTCCTACCCTGATGATTTTCCTTCCTGTGTTGTGCAAATACTTCCAAGACTCACATCTTTACTTTTAAAGTGCACTGCAGGGAGCCCCAAGAGTAAACACAGAATTAGGACAAAGTTTGACAAATAAAATAATTATTATTTTGACAATATCAGAGCAATCAGTTTTGAGATAAATCTAACCTAGCATACTCTGTCTTAGTGAATCCACCTAATAAAAAAAATTAACTTTGGCCAAAAATCACAGCAAATACAGAAAATTATCAGCAGCTTTTACAGCAGGTCTTCAATAATCATGTACTGAAGATGTGCGTGGCTTGCTTTGTCAAAATATTTGCTTGGTGTATCTGCACACAGAGCTGTCCAGAAAGAAAATCAAGAACACAGCAAAANAGCTGTATGGAAACTGCCAAAGATCAGGAACAGGGAGTTTTGAATGAGGACATATGAGTGATTGCTCCTGAATGCAGAGCAGTGCACACTGGCTTCAGAGTAAACTGCAGCTGTCCCAGTTTGCTGGCATAGTCCAACCCCTGCCACAGCAGGGAGACCCAGATCAGAGCCTAAAGAAAAGCTTTTGGCTCCATCTCTTAGTCTATCGAGTTATTAACATCCAGCAATAATTTTAGCTGGTTTTTCTTTTGTTTGGTTTATTTTTTTTTCCAGGAAAGGAGAGCTTATGCAATTTTCTCTGTGTCCTCTCTTACCTCTTATTTCATGCAAATTTTCAAAAAGGCAAAGGTCTCAAAGATGTTTGTCCCTACACCCCTTTATGGAAATTGCTCTTGAGATAAGGGAAAAATATAATGGAGTTCATGTCCCCACCACTCTGAGGAGGGGAGCACAGACTTTCCTCTGATAATTATTTTGACATTTGTCCATAAAGATAGCTTCCAGCTAGACACAACATGTGCTGCTTCACACCTAGTTCCTACTAAGCTCTCACTACCCCAGCCCTAGCAAAATCTTAGAGCCATCATGGGCTGCAGGACTAAGCAGAAGGCAGAAAAAAAGGAGGAAAAAACTGACTTTAGAGGAAACCAAATGAAAAAAGGGAATGGTTATGGGGAAGGATCAAAAATGCATAGAGAGGAAACTAGAGGGGACAGCAAGTAGAGCAGTCAAAGCTCTGCCTGAGAGATGAGAGAAGGACACAAGCTGGGGTGGGTGGCTATAGTGGAGGACAGGTAGATACGGAGAACGGATGTGGAAGGGAACAGAAGGTATCAAAAATCTGAAGTGTTAGAAGACAGTGGACAGAAACTAAGGAATCTTGGACTCATTGGTTCTGCTTGTCAGGAAGCAGTCTGAAGAATAAATAGTCATCTCTTCCTCTCCAGGGGGTAGTCAACAAAGACCAGCTCAGTATCTACTGTTACTGGTCATTATGCAGCAATGTGAAAATGCAGAGGGTTGGCATCTCATCCCCAGTGAATCTTTTGTTATCCACAGCATAGGATTAAGGGAGGAGGCAAACTTTACTCTTGACTTGTCATGAGCTGCTTGTTCCTACTGGATTCTCAGGATTGGGTTCTCTGGTTTAACCAGAGGATTACCACGTCACAGCCTAGTTCAGTGGTAAAATCCTGCTTGTACTTGAAAACTTCAGAAACCAATTTATTTTTTTCCAATGTCCTTTTCAGCAGTGTTGTTTCAATAGTGGTGTTTAAGAGGACCTCTGAGAAAGTCAATGTAAGGACTGAACCCCTGGAGCCAAGGGCTAAGTAACAGTCAAGCAGGTCAGACTCCTCAGCACCCAGAGCTTCCTTCTTGCTGATGTGCAGGAGGGGGAGGGTGCAACTGGGCTATTTATAACTACTCTGCCATCCATGTGTGAATTCACAGATACACGTGGGTAAAGACCAGGCTTTAGGGGGAGACATAAGATCCCATCGCCCAGGAATTCCACCAACCAGCAAGTGTGGGCATTTCCCAAATTCAGTATTCTTTGCTGCATTTAAACTCATCATATTCAAGGAGCTTGAAGCCCTCAATTCAAAAACAGCTTTTATTGTAGGAAAATCTGACTCATCCCTGGTTTTTCTCTGTAGTTTTGGAGACTTAGTTCAAAACCTGCCTGAATGTTGGATCCTGTTGGGTTCCCAATAATTAGAAGATTACAGGATTGCAATACCCTTGATAATTGTTGAGATGGGCAGTCAGTGCTGCTGCTCAGTGATGTTGACTAAGGAGTCCTTATCTGTTTTCACTGCTAAGCACATAATGTATTCTGTTTTGCTTGATAGTAGAAAGGTTAAGGTGAGATCGAAAATCCCTGGGATGTTAAATTAAGTCCTACCCTGATGATTTTCCTTCCTGTGTTGTGCAAATACTTCCAAGACTCACATCTTTACTTTTAAAGTGCACTGCAGGGAGCCCCAAGAGTAAACACAGAATTAGGACAAAGTTTGACAAATAAAATAATTATTATTTTGACAATATCAGAGCAATCAGTTTTGAGATAAATCTAACCTAGCATACTCTGTCTTAGTGAATCCACCTAATAAAAAAAATTAACTTTGGCCAAAAATCACAGCAAATACAGAAAATTATCAGCAGCTTTTACAGCAGGTCTTCAATAATCATGTACTGAAGATGTGCGTGGCTTGCTTTGTCAAAATATTTGCTTGGTGTATCTGCACACAGAGCTGTCCAGAAAGAAAATCAAGAACACAGCAAAACCCTGGAAGGTAATAATTGCTGTATCAAAGCACAAACACCCTCACTCTACACAGACCTGGTAGGGATGTCTTTGGCAAATGCAAACCAGCCCTACATGCAGCCTGTTGATTCCTCCCCTCTTCCAGAAATGGATGCCCTGTTGTTAAGAGGATAAGGGTGCTAACTTGCTAGCTCTGACACAGTTGCTACATAACAACATGATACTTTCACATTTCCTTGCAGTGGAATATAAAAGCCAATAAAAGTTGAATAATAATAATGTATCTTTAAAAAAAATAAATATTCCATAAGTGAAACAGTTAAAAAAGGATTGTTCCTCAAAATAAATGTCCCCAGGTCATGATGGTCCATGTGAGGCTGTCCTACAATCCAATGGATATTGCTTTCCAGAGGTTTTCATGATAGTCAGTGTTATTTCCCCTCCAATTTACATCCTGGTATTCATTATTCTAAATAATTTTCCTCCCTCCTCCCTGTCTTTGGCACTTTTATGTTTAAGGTGGGGTTGTTTCTTGTGGGAGCAGCACAGATTTACACCAGATTAAAGGCAAACACATCCTCTTGAATTTCCTTCACCAGGTCAAACTCTTTCTTTTGGCCAACTCCACCTCTTCCTATGATCTTCTCCTGGTAATTCAGGGAATTTCAATAGACTTAAATCTACATCACCTCTGACAGCAGGGGAAAGCCTGAATTTCATAAATTAATATGAGAATCTGCTGTTATTGACAGTGGGCCTGAGATTTTACCTCATGTCTGTGTTTCTTTTGGTTGTTAGAGCCATTCCATAGATTATTTTTCTAATGAAAAAAAAAAGAATCCAAGTCCTTTTTCACTCCCATCACAATGTTATAGCTATGGTACAGCTGCACAACACAAAGTGTTCATCCTATACCCCAGTCTTCATGGTACCTCAGATCACAGCTGATACACCAGCTCTTCTCTCCATAGCTCAGAAGCCAATCCTACTCCTCTGCTCATTTTGAGAACCACTTAAGTGAACTGGAAACAGAGAAGGGATAAGGCTGGGGGTACAGCATCCTGGAAAGACTTGCCTGAAAGTCTTTGACACCTCTCTGCAGAGGTTTCCAGACAGTCTGAGCCATTCTTAGCATCCTGGGTTCCCTCTGCAGTAGCTGCTTCATCTTCATGTACTTCAACCACAGTTTTCTCATTCCATAATCTAGTCCCATATCAAGGACTGTTTCCCACTATATCTCCTGCCAACCTCTTCAGGGCTTCCTGACTATATGCTGTCTCCATAATAAGTTTTCACAGATCCCCTCCTTCAGTCTGTTACAAGACCAGGCTGCTTGTGGTGATGTTATCTGAATATAGATCATTAAACACATTCATCTTCTCCTACACTGACTTCAACTGCTTCTAGAAGAGAAGTTATGACAGCCAGTGTTTTTATGAGAAGTAGATATTGCCTGAAGGGGTTTCAAAGCACAATTTTCAGGACAGTAATCCAAATCCCAGTCTTCCCACTCACTTTCTGTCTCCACTGTTTCACAGAAGAGGAAGCGCAGGCAATTCTCTATGGTTAGGGGCAAGTCTATGGGACTTATTGTTCTCATTTCCATTTTGTTTGAGTATAAAATGTCTAGAAATAGCAGGTAACTTTCTCTCCTGCTGCTCAGACTGTGCAATACCATTAAAGAAAAAAGTGCCTCAGCAGAGCCAGATCTGTTGACAATTCTGTAGATTGATGTTTTGCTTGCTCATTTTTCATCACAGATACAGATCATTATTCTGTAGGCTTAATTTTTTTCACCATCTGCATCCTGTTAGCTTTCATTCTCCAGGTTCAGCTTCACCACAACATGCTTCGCATTGTTCTGCAATCAGTCCTCAAGGTTATTTATGTGTCCAGAAAAGAAGAGTGAACTTAAGCAAGTTGGCCTTTTTTTTCAGTCCCTATTAGCTTTCCCCCATCAGTGACACACTGGTAACAATTATGTTACCAGTGCTGTTGAACAAAACCAACCCAAACCTGCTCTCCCCTTGCCTTGAGCTGCTTGCTCCTGCTTCTGCTTATCCCTTTCACGTGTCTGCACAACTCCTATTGCATCTGGCAGTGAGACAGTTACATGAATTACCAGTAGTCTGGCACAAAAAAAAAAAACCTGGATCTATCCAGATTAATTCTGGAACTAGATCATTGCACAGCTGCATGGCCATCTATAGAGGCACAGGAGGGAGGAGTAATTGGCCAGGGAGGGATTTCAGGAGGCAGACTGCAAAGCTGTTTATGTGCAGCTGTATGATCTGAAGCTGTACAACTCTGTGAGAAATCTCTCTTATATCTGGGTCACCTGTATGTGAAACAGGTCTTGTCACCTTGGGACACTATTTGCAGCCATATCCTTTGGTCTTGACAATGTATGTACATTTGGGTCCCCTCACAACCATTCCAGAACTTGTGAAGCCGAACACAGGTACATATTTTTGTAACAAAACTACAACCACAAGACCCTGAGACACAAGATGAGGTGGAGCATAACCTGAGAAGCCCCCTAGAAGTGAGTGTATCTGCCTACCCCAGCCTTATACTTGGGGAAACCACTGAGAACCCAGGCTTGCATAACCCGGAAATAAGAAAGCAATGTCTCTCCTGTATGTGTGAGAACTGGACTTCCTGCACACGGGGTGATGAATCTGTTTTTTGGACAACAGTTGGACATAGTCACTCCTTTCTTGTGCTTATTTAATGTGGTATGATCAGAGAAGAGAGATTTTGAGAGAGTTCTTAATCATAGAATGGTTTGATTTGGAAGAGACCTTAAAGATCATCTAGTTACAGCCTCCCTGCCAGGGCAGGGACACCTCCCACTAGATTAAGTTGCCCAAGCCTCCATCCAACCTGTCCTTCAACACTTAGGTGCTACTGCTTGGTACTTCAACCTGTACTAATAAAAATACACAATAATTAATCTTTTTTTTTTTAATTTAAAAATTGAAAATATAAAATGATACTGTACTTTGGCCTGAAGATTTTAATACTTATTGCAAGACTTTGAATAAATGAATATTGGTAACTCATCACGGAGCTGCCAGGAAAACAAGATAGGAAAAATGTGATTCAGCATAGACACCTTTCAGCAAAAACTTCAGATATCTCAGGGGACAGTGAGTGCCAGAATAGAATTTTTAATAATTTGATGGTTCCATTTCTCTTCCAGTCATTCCAAAACCTCCAGTCTTTATCACATAGGAAAAAGTCTGAGAACACATTTAAAAAAAAAAAAAAAAAAAGCCTGTTTGAAAACTCAAAGCAACTCCTGAAAAGAAAGGCTGTAGGATTTTGGGGAAGGCAGAGATCAGAACCTGGTGAGGTATCTGCCTGGCCCACCAGAAGCAAGTATGGAGGCTACAGACATCATAGATAAGCATGACAAGAGTTGGGTGTTTACAAGTGGGTTTTTGCTATTAGATCTTTCTACTGGAAAACAGAGGAAGCCTGTGTTTTGAGAGTGCTGTCCGGGTAGCTTTTCATAAGGTAAGAACAGCCAGCATCTGATCCCACTTGGAGCAGATACAGAGAGGATGCTGGAACCCTGAACTGGAAGGAGAACTCCAGACACTAGTCCCCTAAATGTGCAGGTAAAAGATTCACCCTTAAGCCTTTGTAGATAGAGACCAAGAAAGGTAAAATAGGCATTGAGTCCTGCATTTATTGCACCAGTATATGGCAAAGAAAATCTGCAGCCAGGAGAACACTGATAAATGTATCCTGATGAGGGAAGCCCTTCTGGACCTCTTAAGACTGTTTTCAGATGCTCTTGTACAGGAGTTGGTTTGTAAGCAAGTTACTTGTGCTTTAGTCTTTCCAGGCTCAACCTTCAAGTATAAAGCCAAGTACTAATGGGCTGAGAAAGATCTCAACACAGGGAAGAAGTTTATTGTTTCTACAGGTCACTAACTGCTGCTGCTGTGACTGCATAAAGGCTGCATAATATTCTGTAGATTTCCCTCCTCACCATACTCTGTGGTCTATGTGCACATGTGCTATATGTGCACATCCATCCATGTTAGAGCACCACGTGGTGTTTTAAAGCTGAGGTATCTCTCCCCTTCTGCCTGGTCAACTGTGTTAAATGTGATAGTTGGGATTAAAAGGTAATTGCTGCAGCAAACATCCAAACCAGCTCGCAGATAGCTGGGCTGGGTGGCACGGCACTCTGGAGGACAGGTTTAGATTCACTGTAGAGATGACCCAAACCCAGTAGGACAAAGTTCACAGCAGGACATGTAGTGAGAAGAAATGCTAAGCACAATTACAGAGTGGCACATATCTGGGGGTAATTGTGTCAAAGAAAAAACTCACGGAGAAGATGACAAAATTAATTACAGTGAACAGTCCACACAGATAATGCCAAAAAAAGGTGAGGTCATGCTGGGACGCGTTACCAAAAGTTAAAAGCTAACTGCTTCAGTCTCCTCAACACTGCCAGTTCTCTATGGCAAAGCAGCACTCACTCTTTTGTGGTGCTTTTCAGGAAGAATGTACCAAATGGCAGACTCCAGGGTGAGACAACCTGGACAGAACAGGATGGTCTGCAGGCAAGAAAACCACCAAGAACACGATCCCATTCTTCTACTGTGCTGTTAGGACAGCCCTAATTTCCTGAGGATAATATTGAGGAAGGAAAATAAAAGCAAAGTTCACAAATATTAACTTCTTGCAAGGTTAAGGCAGCCTGAAGGCAAAGACACAGTGGCTGTACAGCAGGGAACTGGTGCTGTGAATTCTTACTAGATGAGAATCAGCAGTGTGCTCATACCCCAGCACCTGGAGACAGAAGAAGCAAATGTCCTCCCCCCATACAAAGATCTATTTCTTCTCTGGTCTCCTCATACACACCGAGGAGGAGGAGGTATGATCAAGGTTTGACTACATGAGTGACTTCAACACAGACCAGCAGATCCAGAAGCTGGGTATCAGGGAACAGAACACAATTACCTGGGATAGACACAAGCCAAAAAGTAATACTGAGGAGCAGCTCATGAGAAGGAAAACAGTGGCTTTACTAGAAGTTTGGATGACAAGCAGGATGCAAGTGTGTTTAAGATTTTCTTCCATCTACACAGCCCTTAGCTCTTTGAGGTCTGCCTTGGGGTCCTCCTGTGACTTTGACTCAGTCAGTAGAACTTGCTTCAGTTTCATACCTACCTCATAACTCTCATCTGAAATTGCAGTTAAACCTCATGCTTGTGAAATGCTTTTTTTAATGGTGTTACTCCATTCCATTGAATATTTCTTTAGAAAAATCTGAAATGTTTATCTGCCTTTCATTTCAAAGGTAGAAAAATATTCTGTAAGTTTCAAAGGTAGAAAAAAAAACCTAGCAAAGAAAACTGAACCTTACCACTGAATTTTCATGCTAGGACTAAAATGTATTTCAGAATGATAATGAGGGTATTTTTTTCTAAATATTAATCATTAAAAAGAATTAAGAAGAAGAGGGCCTTCCAACACGGTACAGAGTGTTTAATGTTGCATGAATTTACACAGTAAGTGTTCTGAGCAGCGAGGAAGGCATTGATGCAAAGCATCATCTCCTATGAAAATGATTCTTGGGACATGGCTTGTGGAAGTGCATACAGAAGTACAAAATCAGCACAATGTATCCAAAATTACCTAAGTGCCAACATTGCAGAAGGCACTGGGTGCTCCTGGGACATCAGATGGGGAGGTGTGCAGCCTGAAGTTCAGAGAGCTGTTTGGAGCTAAGCTGCACAAACTGTACAGTGCTGTTTGAGAACAAAACCACTCTGATTGCTGTTTATAGGAATACAGCAGAGCTATTCTCAACTCCCCAGCTCATCATCAAATGTACACACACGAAGCTGCTTATTAGTCCGTGTTTTGATGAGGGATCAAATTTTAGATGTTCAGGGCCACCCACATAAATGTGGATTGTCAATTCAAAAAAAAACATTCACAGGAAATGAGAGAAAAAAAAAAAAAAAGGTCAAGAGCAATCTCTTCACTTACCGTGGTCTCCTGAAAGCCAAACCATACTGCTGACAAGCCAGGCCAACTGTTGGGGTGTAAACGATGGGCATGAATCTCTCGATGTCAGAGGTCAGCACTCGGTAAAAAAGCTTTTCATTCCTGTCTTGCAATGTCATAAGAACAATATACCTTAAAAGTAAATTAAAAAATATATATATATATATGTCAGTGTTTATGTTTACTGGCAGTGCTATTTTGGGACTGTGATGGCATGTAACTGAGGTGAAGGTAGACGGGCCAGAATAAATAAATACTCTCCTGGTGCTGGAGAGTATGGGCAGCTGAAAAAAAGTGACTGAGGGAAATCTGCCTTGAAGCAGGATCCTCAATTCTTCCTGGGGGTTTAAAGAATTGAAAATTTAAGGGGGAGGGAGGAGGAAATAGATGGTTTTGACATACTTGTCTAGATCGTTAGATTTGTTCTCATAATTTTTCATCACACGGAGGACTTGAACATCTTGGCTCAAAAAGCAAGGAGGAAGGAGGCCATGAATTCCCAGCTGCAGTCTCTCTTCAAGCGTAAAGGCCATTCCCTGGGAAGAAAAGAGGAAGGCACGTTCAAATGGCACAGTATGCACTACCAGATAGGATATCCAAGAGGAATGCAAGCAACAGCATGCAGCCCCCAGGGTCCTCAAAGAAGTCCTCCCTTCTAGCAACTGTGGGGCTTGGATCACCCAGACCCTATAGCTTCTGGATTAGTAGTCCCAGCACCAGCAGGGCTTTGATGAGTCACATTCTTTTGTCATTTGAATTTGCTTGATCTCTATGGTGTATACAACTTTACCATCTATACATTTTTAGGTTTCTTTCATTTTATGCTCTATTTTACTACATAATTAGGTCATGGACTTCCTGAAAGCCCAGCTCTCATAACCCTTTACAAATAACAAAATAGGTTTAAAATGATAAAGACATAGAGTAACTTAGGTTGGAAAAGACCCTTAAGACCATTGAGTCCAACTGTTAACCTGACATTAACAAGTCTACCTCTACAACCACGTCAACAGGTCTTTTAAATACCTTCAGGTGTGGTGACTCCACCACTTCCCTAAGCAGCTGTTCCAATGCTTGACAACCCTTTCCATGAAGAATTTTTTCCTAACATCCAAACTAAACTTCACTTAGCACAACTTGAGGCCGTTTTGTCTTGTCCTATCACTTATTACTTAGGAGAAGAGACAGACACTGACCTTGCCACAACCTCCTTTCAGGAAGTTGTCAAGAGTGATGTCTCTTGAGATTCCTTTTCTCCAGGCCAAAGAACCACAGCTGCCTTATCTGTTCCTCACAAGACTTGTTCCTTAAACCCTTCATCAGCTTCATTACCTTTCTTTGGACACTCTCCAGCACCTCAATGTCTTGGCAATGAGGGGCAGAATCTCCTTCCAGCCCTTCTGGCAGATGGGCATCACAGTTGCTGATTTCTAGTTAGCAAAGATTTAGATTTGGATATTGAATAGTATACCCAACTCATGAACTCATCACAGTGCACCCAGTTCATCAACTTCAATTACCTTCTAACTTTCCACCAGACACAATGTGTATTAACGGCATAATAGTAGTGCAGAAGACAGACATGACATGCAGGATGCTTTCTCAGTGCTAATCCTTTGTTTTTATTTAAGGAGAACATAGGGTGTCACAAGTCTTATTAAGTAGCTGACACTGGATCACAGATGACATGAGTTTATGCGGGATAACCCTGCTCTTATTTGACAGTTTCATCCTTCCTAGGCAGAAGCCTGAGCATGGGCTGCTCCCATGCATGCAGGGGCTGCTGCTCCAGACAACCAGCAGCGCCCTGTGCTGGGCTCAGCATGATGAACAGCAATGATAAATGTCTTCTGCAGTCTGGGAAGATTATTATACAAGGTCTTAGTCCTTAATTAATGGTATTTCTGCTATGTTGATAGCAGATTAGGCAGCAGGATAGAAGGAAACATTTTCAGAAGTATCTAAAGAGCTTAAATCCTAATGAAAATTTCACCCATAACAAAACAACTAATTCATATTTTGATGAACAGCTAACAGAAAAATATTCAAAATCAGTAATTACTGGACTACATCTACTCAAGCACACAGCAAATGCTTGAAAAATTCTTAATGAGCAGCTTTATAACTACATAGCTGTCAAACTGCTGTATTCTTGCATGGATTTAGTGTTACTCTCCAATAAAGAACTGTTATTGTTGCACAAGAAAAACTGAGGACGTATCTTGATGAACTTGGTTTTGGCAGCCTTCCCTCGCCTCCCCTTGCTGGTTCCTATCCCTGTGCCATCCCAAAGGTTGTGCCAGCACAAGCATGTGTGCAGTCACATGGTTACTCAGTGAGAGGAAGTACCTGGATTGAAAATAACCAGGTCATCTGAGCTCAGAGCAGCTCCCCTGGCTGATGATACACCATAGATGGCTCTACAAACATTGGCAGATGTGGGCACAGCCCCTAGGGACGTACAGCCATGGGAATGGGAGCGCTGGGAGAGACGCTCACATGTCCATGGTGCAGATGCAGGTAAAAATGTTTGTTGTGTTACCAGAGGTGCCAAGTAACGTGACAGGATAGAGGAAAGGACTAAAACTGATCCTCCTATTTGCCAGATTCATGCCTTGTACACCGTGTGACACTTTTATTAGTAAATTGTGCATTAGTGAAATTAAAAAAAAAAAAAAAGAAGTCTTATTTCAGAAAAGATATTCAGCTTCCAGGACATCTAAGAAGAAAATGATCTTTATCCCACAAGATATTTTTTTTCTGCTCTTTATTAGAACTAAGTATTTTCAAAATCTTTGATGTAAGAACATGGCAGAGAGAAACCATTCCTCTTCCAGCCAGCAGACAAGGAATCAGCAGTTGTCCAGCAGGCAGGAGGTCAAGATTTTGCCATCACACCCAGAAACAGCATTGAGATCTTTGCAGTCATTGTTGAATACTGTACCCAGGAGATGGCTGGTTCTGCTGAAGTGTGTGATATTTCTGACCCAAGTTTCCTTCCTAGACCTGAGAAGCCTTCCCCCAAATGAGTTTCATAGCAGAACTGGTAGGTTCCCACAAGATAAAGTTTGAGTTGTGGTGAGTCATCATTTCTGACTTGAAAAAATACCCAACACATTTTCATCAGCAACTTGCTACCACCTGCATTCTCCAGACTGGAGACTTCTGAAATACTAGATTAACACTTGGACATCAGCTCTATCTCAGTATTTGGATTTACACTGACAATAGTGCATCACAGCAGGGAAAATACAGCTACTGCAAATGTCAAATTTATCTGCTATGAATGGAGAAAAAAAGGGGTACAATTTCAAACCATTTACTTCCTGCGACCTTTGAACTTGAAGGAGAGATAATGGGTGACAGAAATATTTGGCTTAAGTATTTCTACTTGCTTGTCCAGACAAAGTCACATCAGAGGTTGGCTATTAGACCTGACCCCTACTCATACCTTGGAACAGAAATGAAGTTCAGCAAAAGAAAAGTAAACCAGTTGCAGTTACTCTCCTAAAAGAGATAGAAAATGCAGAAACACAGTATCCTAGGCATTGGTGCCCCCAACTACTAAACACCTTCTTGTGATAGTTTTTCAATAGGAAAAAGAGTTATTTCACTTATTTTCCACACACTAGTGACAAGTTTCAATATTTTAGCAAATTATCACACACCCAACACAGAAAAAAAATTCTATCTATATTTCAGCTCATTTCTATTCAAGATAATACCATGATGCCTTACAGAAAAGGCAGCCTGCATGACCACTAGTAAGTCCTTCCCTTTTTTTTTCTCCAATGGGCTGGGCTTTGTTTGAGTGACATCTCCAACCACCCAGCATGGCCAGGAGCATCCAGCTGCCCTTTAGCCAGGGCAGGTGTAAATCAGTGATGGAATTGCAGCTGCCATAAAGGTGAAGCATTTCTACCTGAAGAGCACTTGGCCTTCAGTCCCACTGGGGCTTTTTCTTTTTGTTTTGCAGGGGGAACTCACTAGGCTGAAGTGTTCAGTAGTGTGTTGTGAAACCTCTTGTACTGGTATGAGGAATTAATTAATAAGATCGAAAGGGAATGTGGGGTTACAGAGCAGTTTGTCTGTGTAACTTGGGCTGCGAGGGACACACAACACACCTTGGGTACAACTCTGGTTGGTGCTTAATTTCTGGCTAGTTCTTATGTCTGCCTAGTGCCAAGGGTCCAGTTCCCAGTTCCAGCTCACTATTTCACCATTTCACTATTTCAAGACACAGAAAATTAAAAACTCCGAACTTAAATTTTAATCAGTTTGGAGATGTTGGATTATGAGAGCAGATTAAACTGTTTTAACATAACCACAGTTGTGCTGTTAACAGTCCACAGGTAAACATGGTCATACTAATATAGAAAGCATCTCTATCTCACTGCCCTTTTTCCACTTACTGCATCCAAACGAGCTATACCAGCATAAGCATCTTCATACTGGAGCACTTGCAACCACGTGTAATGAGAAAGTCGCTGCCTTCACAACCAGTTAAATCCACAAAACACTTTTAAATACAGAGCTGGTCCATCAAACAGTGGCTCTGTGGCGGGGTCAGGAGTGGAGCAGAAATAGTCTGCCCTAACTTTGAAGGCTGCTTTCTGAAGTTTCTCTGAGGTCTAGGACTCGGACCCCTGGGTGAAGTGGCTGTATTCACTGAAACAGCACAGCGTGAAATGAATTTGGAAACACATTCTGCCCCAGATCAAAAGCTGGAATTCAGTGAGGTATTGCTATGTTTAAGATTAAAGCTTTTAGGGTTAGATTTTTTTTTTAAGATGGCTTGAAAGCCATATTGTACTACTCTTTTTCTGGTCATGAAAGGTCTAATGATTAGATGGTGATCCACAGCCCTGCAGAGCCAAAGCCAGGTGCTCCAATTCATTTTTAAATGTGTGGGAAATGGGCTGGCATGGAGAGGGCAGATGCTATGTCACTACCCAATAACAAAGGTAAAAATATCTGCTGCCCACAAGGCTTCACGCTATGTAGGAGCTAAGAGAGAGGTTTTGTCTGAAAAGGGCTTGCTGCAAAGATCCTCATATGCTTCTCTTATTGCTGGCAGTGCCAAGTTTGTTATGTGGCAGCTCCCCTATAAAAGTCAGAAACTGAAAGGTGAAACCCGGCTGGTTTTGTGAAGGATCTGTGAACTTTGCAGACTGTTAAAAATAGCATCATTGCTCTATTGATAGGAAAGGTGGAGACAGATGATCTCCATAGATAGAAAAAGTAAAGAGGCGACAAGACACAGCTCTTTTTTTAAGAAACTCAGATTTGGGCCAAATTCAATACCTTCTTTCTTCCCATAGAAGCAATATTAAGATCCTCATGGAGCGCCATACAAGTTAATGGGAATACTTTTTTGGCTTTAAAGTGAGAAATACATAAGTTTAATATTTCTTTTGATTTTTACTAGATTTGCAAATATCTTCATGTCTATGAAGTGTCTAAATACAAGCTTCAGTATCTTTCAGTAAAGGAGAAGGGTAATATCACTGTATAGACAATAGGACTGCCATGCTATGGAAAAACTTGGAGTAAGAGGGGAAAAAAAACGGAGAAATACTGAGAAATTATTAGGAGCAACAGAGCAGTAGAGTCCCAAACAGCATGGGGCACATGGTGCATACACACAAACACAAACAGCAGAATAAATGTTCCTGCCTCAATGAGTTTTGAAAGCAAATCACTCTCTGGTTGCCTCTTTGTGTATAGCAACATACTTGGTAGAGAAGAAAGGCCTGATGGAGCAGGCAGAAATGAGGACATCAGGTTTTGTGATACAGTCAGGCACATGGGCAGATTCTTGAGGCAAGCCCCAAATACTCAGCTCCCTATCAAAAGTATCTCATGTGATCTTGGCACACAGATCCCACTGGATTTGACATCCTGACTCAAGAAAGTGAAGATAGTCTGTTGTAACACAGTGGTTGTATACTGGTATACTGGTTGTATACCCAGTGTAACTCTACTTCTGTTTTACAACCACCATCTTTTATGCCAATTAGCAAGTGAAATGATATAGTCCATGTTAGAAATGAAAAGCTTGTACGTAGTCCACATGGCTATCTCAGCTGTGGAGGATGCAATTCTTTCACTCTGGGGGAGAGGGAGCAGGGTATAATCAGTCTGCCAAGCACAAACCCCAGTATTTCTGTCAGACTATGGCAGTTCCTGTAATGCAGAATACATGTTTCTCCCAAATATGATGTTTTTCCTAGGCAGGAAGAATTCAGCATAAATTACAATGCTTGCATTCCTAAGTCTGAAAACCAGCCCTCATCCTCAATTTGGACAAGAAAATATGTCTGAGAAGAAAGATCAAGGCAACTTTAATGTTTAAATGTGATCCAAAACATTAAGAGAATAAAATTTTAAAAGACAGTTATTCAATATCTGGAACCTTCTCCCATTGTACAGGCAGCTGGTCACGTGAATCATGGTTGCATATATTTTGGGTTTGGTGCTATAGAGAGCACTAACTTCCTTTCGAGGTTTCAGTAAATTACATTAAATGAATTACATGAAATGCTTGTGCATTTGCTGCTCACAAAGCACATCAAGCTCTGGATTTGGAGAATGGAAGTCTCTCTCCAATTTCTATCTCATTTGCTCTTGACGCTCCAGCAAATAAAGTTGCTCCAAATGCAGGCTGGAGCTGCATTACAGTCTATTACATTACAGATTATTGCTGATGGCTGTAATTGGTTGAACATAAATGAAAAGGACTGTCCAAGACACAGAAAGAGTTGTTTCACAAGAAAATTGGTTGGATGGAGGTTTAATCTGAATGAAACCCACAGTAGTTTTGTTACTGACTTTACCAGATATGATTTCTCCACTGTACCATTCATGTGTCCCTGTATGCTTCTTCTACCAAAGCTCTGTAGGAAGGAGTCAGGAGCAGCAGCTTCTTGAGCAGTACCAGATGCTCTCTGCCTACTCCAGTCTAACCCAGGACAAGCAGGTTTGGCTTCTGAACCAAAGTTTTGATATCTGTTTAATGAGATGCAACATATGCCTGGTTCAGAGCAGTAGAGGACATTTGAAATGCTTACAAAACAGTCAGATACCCTCGCAGATAAAAGATTCTAGAGAACAGCAGTGTTTTCCTTTGATTCAAGAATATGATAAAGAAGGCTCTAAATAAGAAATCTGTGATCTCACTAAAACAAATGCACAAGAAAAAACACCACTAAGCTCTCCTCCAGTTATACAACCATTACTTGAAGACAACTAAACATGCAGGTGATAACAGAGCATCCCACAGCAAATCTGTTTAAGACACCATTTCCTGTTTGTGTAATTCATACTGGCTTTGTTTTTCCCTCACTGCTTCTCCAGTCCATCCACAACACAGCCTGGGAAGCTTATTCTGGGGCTCAACAGAGAAACTGTAGCTAACATGATATGCATGGGGCCAAGATACAGTCACCCACTGTGGTGCCAACTGGCATTGAAACCCACCAGCTGAGATGTACAGCACTCTCTTGAGTGTCCAGCTTCCCTTTGGAATGCAAGGGGAGATCTTCTTGCTGGTCTCATATTAGAGTTTAACTGTGCTTTATATCATGGATATTTTTCTTCCCATTTCTCAGCCTTCCACAGACTCAGCCCTTCGATGCTCTTTTATTTTTTCTCTCAAGCCATTAAGTATCTTTCCATAACTGTATTTCACAACCCCCCTTTTTAACAATGGTAGGTAGCTAAAGCTGAATGTATGCACACACATATACACATACATCTGTAGCACAAATGCATGTCTTTTTCCAATCCAGTCTCCAGCCAGTCCTAAGAGGATCTCCATGCTGACCTCTGGGGTTGTTGTTTTGCCAAGCACATGTTTTGCTTAAATGTTGAGATCAGTCATCTAACTGTCCAAATTACTTTTGGCATCACTGGGAGAGTAGCTGGCCTACCGTGACTACCCTCTGACCCAGCCCCTTGTCCTCCCCTGCTCCGGATATTTTACTGCAAACTTTTTCTTCCCTTTTAATGCAGAGAGGAAATAGGAAGATGTATGAAGTGCATCTGACCTTTCGTGCCTATGGCTCTCATCACCTTTGCGTGCACTCTCCATGCTATCTTGGGTCTATTGTCAACTTGATTTGAGCTGTCTCTAAACGATATGCAGTTGAATGCACAGCACTCAGCATGCTTGGCTCTGATACTGCAGCATCTGGGCTGCAATTTGTACAGTAACACAAATAAAAAGTGATACATCCTTTCTATCAAACTTCCCCACCCCAGAACCTCTAAATATTTTCCCAGTGACACAGTCCTTTTATTTTCCACTGTCTTTGCTCCCCAAAATTTCAATTCTATTTTTTCCATATGGCATGAGTACAACTATATCCAAATATTCCAGGTGATAAAATACCACTAATTTCACACAAATGCTTAAATTTTACCACTTTCTCAAGATTGAGCTCAGCCACTTCTAGTTTCAAAAACACCCATTGCACTAGAAAGACATTTTCACTAGACTATAAATCAAATAACTAACAAAGTATAGTTCCTGAGATTTTTCAAAAAAAGTTTAAAAAAAATGAAACTTCCCATCCTCCTCTTCCAACTGTTTTTAATCAAGGGCAGTATGAAACAAGTTATAGAAGTTCAGAATGGGAAAAAAAAAAAAAGTACAATTACTCTGAGATGAAATTTAAAGATTAAAACTCTTTTGATTCCCTGAGCTATTTGACAAACATTTCTGTGGAACAGGAACTGTAGCAAGATCTTATATTTATGTCAGTTTGCAACACATACAACCACATATTAGTTAAGGCAGCTGAATTGTTCATTATTATTAGGAAGCTGTAAATCGCTCCTTTGGCAAACCTTCAAATGAGTTTAGAAAAAAACCCTGGTTCTGTTCTTGATTCCATTAGATGCTATAACTTAAAATGCAAATAATACTGTTCTTGGCAGGGCTACTGCTTGTCCAACTCAGCACGATTACTCCAGCCATTCCTAGCTCAGGCAAGTATTGTCCAAGTCCAAGGCAGCAGCTTCCTTTCTCCAACAGAACATTTATTCTTCAATAACTGAAACAATTTGGCTAAATGGCACAAAGATGAAACGTGACTGCAGTAAGGGCAACAAACACAGTCCAGGGTAACAAACACAGTCCAGGCTCCTTGAATACACAAGTGTTGTTCCAAATTAATTTGCCACATGGATGATTGGAAGAAGGCAATGACTAAAGCACTGATTTAACTCATGCACCTCTGTTTGTTAAGGACATTCAAAGTTGGACATAACTTACTTACCTGCCTTGCTGAAAGAGCTTGGTGCAGTGTGGGGAGCACTGGAGGCAAAGCCAGACAGAGCCTGCAAAGACTAGGAAGATCTGCAGTGATTTTCACTTCTGACCTGCTGATCAGGCAGGATTACAGGATGGCCACTGATTTTCTTTTCTTTAAAAGCAACTGACAGCACTGGGTGTACCTTTGGGAATAGACTCCTCAAACTCAGCTTTCAGTCCAGGGTTTTGATTCTCCTCTGCCTGGCACCACAGTCATACAGTGATATAAGAGTAAAGAAAATATAAAATCATTTTGAACTTGCTCAATGTTTGAAATTACAGAATCCCTGGATATTCAGAGCCAAAAAGCTAGATGGAGACCTTAATGTGACCTTTCAAAATATAGCAGGTGCTTGTAAGAAATAAGGGGACAGATTTGTTAGTATATGTCATTACATTTTTAGGGTATGTTGCAATGGGACAAAGAGTGTTTTAAGTTGAAAGAGGGTAGGTTTAGAATGAACATAAGAAATATATTTTTTAAGATGAGGGTGATAAGACACTGGAATATGCCCCTGCCCATTGCTGGAGGTTGGCACAAAATGATCTTTAAATGTTATGTCCAATGCAAACCATTCCATGAGTCTATAATCTGTGTGAAACAAGCCTACACTTCAGCATCACTATGATTTTATCAGTTTTCAGCGACTATATTTTATTAGACACAACCACCTTCTTGGGGATTGAAACTCAGATAATGAGTTATGACAATATTCATAAAATCTGAGTGAGGGAACACTCACTCCTGAATTTGCTGGGTTACCCTTATGTTTGATATGGAACAAAACCTAAAAAGTCACACTCTGTTTTAGTATCCTTTACAATGAAACTGTTGTTGTCAGAGTATATATTTTGTGTGCTTAAAAAAGCTTTGTCTTCTGTCAGTACATAAAAAGTGCTGACTTTGCCAGGTCAGTCATTAACCAACATTAATTTACTTTCTGGCTGTGTCTCTGCCTTACTGCAACACAACAGCATCCTCTCCCAACCAAGGAGACTAGGTCAGCAGTTTTGACTGACTGATCCATTATTGAGGCTGATGAACTAAAGGATGCTGTCAGAGGGAAGGTGTGAAGCTGAATGGTACCCCAGGGAGTTATATAACAGTTATTTAAGGATGTGCATACAACTGCATCAACATCCTCTGCAATTAGAAACATGCTCTGGGCAAAGGTCTGGGATCCATAAAGATGGGATCCCAGTCATGATACCTGCATAAGCAAATGGACAGCTTCTTTTTGGGTGTTTTTTGGTTGAAAGAACCTAACAGCAATTTAAGAAGAACAGCAGACTGTTTTCCTTATTATGCTCATACCTCTGCAATAGTTTCAGTAGCATATGTGTGGTAATATATCCTCATGTCTGAAAAGCTGCCTGAGAACAACAGAGTAGCTATCAAAGGGCAGCTTTGTGGTATCTACCCAAGGAGCTTCCAATCTCAACATCAGGGTGCTAGGCTAGTCCCTCTGGATCCAGGACTCAGTAGAAGATGTCAGTGAGAGGCAGCAGGCTTTTCTTCACTCAGCTGTGCAGATTACTTTGCAAACTGTGGGATCTGTTTGAGGAAAATGTTTTCTGCTGGAAAGCCCTAATCAGGGTAGCAAGAGGCATACCTGGGTGTAAGGTCTCTTGCAGATGATAATGTCATTCAAGAGGATCATATCCTGCAGCTCTGAAAAGCTGTGATGACAACAGAAGTATCACACTAAGTGTCAAGTAAGTCCAGACAGATGGTTAAGAAACTAGCTTGATACACTTCCTAGACCTTTTTTTTTT
>VYZU01050062.1:68325-96867 GCA_013401355.1 Ceyx cyanopectus
TCAGGCAGATCGACACACCCACCCAATTTAGTGTCATCTGCAAACTTGCTAAGCATGCACTCCATCCCCTCATCAAGGTCATCGATAAAGATGCTGAAGAGTATTGGTCCCAATACTGAGCCCTGGGGAACACCACTAGTGACCAGCCGCCAACTGGATCCAGCTCCATTCACCACCACTCGCTGGGCCCGGCCATCCAGTCAGTTCTGGATCCAGTGAAGCACACATCCATCCAAGCCATAGGCAGCCAGTTTCTGCAGGAGAATGTTATGGGAAACAGCATCAAAGGCTTTGCTAAACTCAAGGTAGACAACATCCACAGCTCTTCCCTCATCTACTATCAAGTTTTATATATATAAAAAGACACTTTCCATGAAAGTCCTCCTCTATGTTCTCTTTCCTGGTGGCTCTGGCTCAACCTGGATTAATGCCACTCACCCCTCCCACCAGAAACATGTAATCAGTGTTAACACCAGTGGTCTCCTGTCTCATCAGAGACGTCCTAGGAGGGCACCTAAGCAAAGGTAAGGTTTGGTTTAAGTAACACCATTTCTTACAGCTGAAAAAAACAGATGCATCTCATCCACAAGCATTTCTTGGCTTAGGGTGGTTGAGTCCCCTACAGGATTTTCTTTCTTCCCACTGGAATAGTACAGATGAGTACAGATGGCTGCTAGTAACACCCTATCACCAGGGAATTTTCTTTCACAAATTTTGTGAATACATCATTGATCCTACAAATTTGACATGAAGTAAATAATATGTTAAATATGATCTCAATTCACCCAGTATCTCACTTTCCATGTGCATTTTACTGCAAACACAAGAACACTTCAGCTTTCCAACACTGTAGCCATGCAATGTTCAGAAGCCTAATTGCATGGTGCAAAATGGGTTTTCAGTTTTACTGCACCGAAAGGAAGTTTATCCAGACTGCAGAAGAACTGCAGCCAAACATGGCTGTTTAGTTTCAGCCTTACAGGAAGGGCTGAGAAGCACAGGCAAAGCACATTCCTGCCAGTGCTGCCCTTCAGAGGGGTCACAGGCTAAAGGTTTACAGGACTTTCCCTAAAATGAGAAATGAATGAATTCATTGTTTCCATACTGGACAAAAGGTTAAAGAAAGACTCTCAGAGGCCAGGGCTCTGAGGTAAGCAGATGGAGCCTATCAAGTATTATGTGAATTTCCTTCTTTTCTTGAATTACCATGGAATCCAGTGAGTGGGGCTGTCTCGGGTAGAGTGGTTGTCTTGCAGGTGGTACTAACAGAGAAAAAGCCTGTCCCAAATAGAACATAAAGCATAGGAAGTCCAGCTGGTACAGGTATGCAGCAGAGCACAAATATGTATCTGCAAGATAAGCAATGACTTTGATCTATCAGTAGCCAAACTTGGTAAGGTAGTTGTATTTTGAAAAGTTGGTAAGTGTAGCAGCCTTGGTGCTACCCAGAGTAAGTTCTTTCTAAAGGGGTGAAATGAGAGAAAAAGAGAATTTAACAAGGAAATGACAGAGGCTTATGTTGCAGGCTGTTTTAAATGGGACTCAACAACTTGACAATATAAAAAGGAAGCCATGCAACAAAAATCACCTGTGAACCACTCTTACCACACAGACTGGTTTGATTCACCACAGAAAAGTGGAGAAAGAAGAGCAGCACATAGAAAGGCTAGGACCAAAGCAAAAATGCCTCTGGTTAATTCAGACACAGAATTCTAAAAGCCTGGATGAAATTATAGCTAAGTGACATTTTAGCATAAGAAGGATCGCGCATTAGAGATGTTATGCAAGAAAAAGCAGTTGATAACATGCAGATACAGAAGTCATCCTAGGTACAGAGGCCAGCTAATAGCTAGATACCCCCTTAAGAAGGTCAGATTAGATTGTATTGGAATTAGACTAAAATTGCAACTCAAAAAGAAAGGACTGTACTGTAGAAAGAGATTTGCATCTGGAGAAGTACTCTAAGATATATATAGAGTGATAGTAGTTGCATTTGTGGTTACAGTTAAGATCTCTCGAAGACCAAGGGAAGATGAGGGGGCAAATGGCAGAAGATCTTCCCGCCCAAGAAGTCCACCAGTAAAAAGCAAAGAAAAATGTGAGATGAGAGAAGTGTGAGCAGAGGCAAACAGCCAAAGATGGCAAATTATGTCAGGACTTCAAGAAGAAAGGTATCATGGACTTGGCTGAAGTTAGTGAACAAGTTGGAGAGAAGGAAGGGTGTAAAATACTGTCTTTGAGTTTTTCCTAAGACAAGCTCACTAGAAATGTTTCTCCCAGAAGGAATATGCAACATGTATCACAGAGTTATTGAGAGGACAGAGAAATACTACAGTTCAACTTTTACTAAAGACTGAGAAACTAACCTATCACCAGGATCTGGTCCACTAACTTCCAGTTGCTGGTGTCACAGGTATTCCCTCTGAAAAACAAAACAAAACATAACAAAACCAAAACAAACTAACTAACCAAACAAAATAAAAAAGCGATGCAAAGGATTTATGACTTACTTAAAGCACAGCTCAGCTGCAATTAGAAGAAAGGGAGAAGTATGGATGGAAATCACAGCAAAACCTCTGAAAGGGTGAAGTAGAGCCAATGGAATGACAATAATCTGGAAGCACACAACTCCTGTCGCATGGAAACAGGCTGAACATTTTGATATGAAAACCTTTTATCATCAGCCTTAAAACAGCCTTAAGGTATCAAGACTTGCACTCCTTAAAAATAATTTCCTAGTTTTAAAAATCCCTGATAAGGAATCTGCCCTGTCCAAAAGTTCTAGGTCTGCACCAGCCTCTACACAGAGCCTAAAAACAAGGCAACACCACTCCAGAACCAGTACTGGGCTACTCCTGTAGGATCTGGAGCAAGGTCTTAAGCTGAGCCTGCAACTTCCTGCAGCTAATGTCATGGCAGAAGGAAGCCGTCAAGAAAGGAGGTTCCCCACAAGTCAGGATGGCTTTCCCTTTCATTTTTACTCTTTTGATTCCTTCTGAATCCTGAACAAGCTCATCAGTGCAACTCTTAGATCCGGGGCCAAACCAATCTGAACACTCATAATGTCCAAGTTTTTGAACACTTCCCCCAGTAGCATGCATATCTGTTAGAGTTCCCTTGACTGATGTAGGCCCTTCCCAATTCAGAAACTATAGGACTGCATATTTTAACAGGGTATTCATCCTGTATTACAAAAGCATCCCTTAACTGCAGCCAGATGTCCGCTGAACTCTGCAAAATCTTTTCTACCCGTGCCACTTGGTTCACTCTTGCAGCTGTTGTGTAGCTCAGGAATTAGCAGAATGTAAAATGTTTTACGAATTCCCTCTGCTCTCGTTCAGCGTTAATATATCCAACATGTTTTCCTAAAACCACACGCAGGCACACACATGCACATTTTTTTCCCCCCAATTCTTTTAATTTATTTGCATAACTTAACTCCCAAAGCTAACCTGGAAAAGTTACAGAAATCAGAGACAAACCCCATACACCTGTATAGAAGCTCAGTGTGTTTCTAGCCCCAGGGAGGAGAATTTTCAGAGGGTGAAATCTGAACTTAAGGTAGCAGCAAAACTTTGAGGGGCTTCATTAAAAGCAAGTTTGGCCCAAAACTAGCCCTGGGACTTTTCCCTCATCCCTTTTATTTGTGGGTAAGGCTATCAACTTTATATAAATATGTTTGAATTAGTAGTCAGGAGTTTCAAGATTCTTGGACTGTGCTTAAGCCTATACAGACCATAATGGCATCACACTGGAATTACTAGCATTGCAGTTGGGCTTTTTTTCTAGACATTCCTTTTTTTTTCTGAGACTGGATTTTCCAACTAACTTTCTCCCCTTCAAACCCAGGAAGTAAGCACATGTGTCAAATCTGCCAAATAAATCCCAAATCATCACCTTAGTCTGTTATTTTTTTGGAAATGAGAGGGGGAGAAATGACAAACTGTAATTACCATCTTACTCCCTACTGCACAAAGCCCAAATTGCTTCATATTCTGCTAAATAGTAATTTTGTTCGCTAAAGTAAACTCTGACCTGATTCCAATTTTCTCCTTGGTTAAAAGGGTAGTTGTTTGTTGCATGGAAGGAGGGAGAATGCAAGTGCTCAAAGCTGCTTATGCAGTACAGACTTAACAAGAAGGCTTATGAAAATCAGTGAAGAGGAATTTGTTTCTTCTGGGTACTGCTTTTCCATCACTCTGATCTCAGAGTGTACTCCCGAGTGCCAACATAAATCCACAGATAGCAGCAGCCTCAGAAAACCTGCTTCCAGATGAACTTGCCACTTCAATGGAAGTGAATTCCCTTTGCAAACTGTAACCCAGCCAAATGCTTCAAGGCGATAAGCCAGCTTCTGTCTCCTTGCCACTGCCCTGCTAGCAGAGCCCACACAATGTAATTGTATGCTGGCACAGGGTAGGAAATATGTCTGGAGCGATATCTATGCACAATTTTGCAGCCATGAGCCAATTTATTTATTTTTTTCCTAATGCTACTCGCTCGTTAGTTCTCCTGCAGTGAGGAGGAGACACATGACTATTGATCTGCCTGAAGAGATTACATTGCCCATCAAGCAGTCTTGGAAGAGGATTGATTTCCTTCCCACTCAGTCAAGCCTCCATTGAAATATCCCACAACTAACATACCTTTTGGGTCTAAGGACTGCAGAGATGCAGTTAATGTCCTTCATTCTCAGGGCAAGACAAAAAAGGGGGTTGGAAGGGACATCAGAGGGTTATCTAACTCATTCTTCCCTCATAAGGCAAGATGAGCTACACATTTCTCGCTCCAGGCAGGTATTTTACTTTAGTCCTGACAATCTCCAACATCACAAGTTGCACACTGCCCATTCAGTTAACTCCAGAAAGACCTCCTTTTTGGCCAAGCCTCGCCGCAGTGAAGCTCACTATGTCTCATCACATTTTCCACAGATACAAATGTAAATGTATCCCTCTGTGTTACTGCTCTACTTTATATATGTATATATATGAGGTGACACTGTCATGTCACCCTCACTCCCTTATTGAATGGCCACCCTCTGGCCAAGTGAGCCACATCTTTTTGGAAGCAGGGTGCCCCAGCTGGGGGGCAGCACACACCTCAGCTACACCAGCCAAAGAGAGAACAGGGTTTATTAAACACATCTTGCAAATGATAGTCCAGTTGTAAATCCTAGTAGGAAGATTGTTTTTCTTCACAGCAGTATGACATTGTCTTGTGTTTGATTTGAGATCCATTGCAACTCCCCCAGATCCTTTCCTGTAGAACTGCTCTCTGGCTGTGTGTCTCCCTCCCCTCACCTTGTGTTTGCACTGTTGATTACTGCAAATCAGCCTCACGTTTGCTTTTTCACATCATTTCTGCAGTTTGTGAGAATAATTTAGAATTCTAGTTCTGCTCTCGGATGTGCTTGCAGACCCTCCACTGTTTGTTGTCGTTGGCTAATGTAGTGAACAAAACCAATATGTTTCCTACTGTTAACTCATAGCCTACAATATTCAGAAAGCAGTAAAAAAAACAAAACAGAGAGACATATTTTATGTCACTGCTGGCATTTGCATTTCTAACAGCCAGCTTAGAGGAGTGATTTCTTGATTTCTGTCTTCAGTCATAGCAAAGCACGTGGAAGCACAATGGGAGGTTCTGGTTTCAGTAAACTCAGGAGGGGGTAACTCTTGCTTTGAGTGCCAAAAGCATTCACAAATCTCAAGCAGCAGCAACTATCAGCATCACAGATCAGCAACACGGATTGCTTCAGCCTCCCCACTCCATGGGGAATTGGAGGGAGCAGTTAAGTAAACAGAGAGGTAACATGACAATGGAGTAATTTTACTATAACATTTCTATGTATTGCATCCAAAACATGCAAAGCACAAGCTGTTCAGGTGAACAACATGTATGGCAGCTGCCACCACCAGAAATGTTGGCTACACTTAACATTTCAGGAGCAAACTAGACTGAATGCTACGAAGAGCAGCAGGTTCCTATCAGAATGAGTTACTGAACAGCTACTCCCAGAGGATCTTCGCACTGTGTTTCTCAGGGAAGACAATTCAGGACTGGAAAAGGCAAAATAGAGTAAGTGATTTGTTTAATTTCTGGCCCATGGTTGTTATAGAAATAAACAAACTAGGTGGAAAAGTCACTAAAAGCATGAAAGAAAGCAAAAATGGGTTAAGGAAACGCAACCTGTGTACATATTTCTGTGTCTTGTACACTTTCTCTGACTTCTTGATGCTGCTTCTCTCCCTCCCATTCCCTTAAAGTTTAGGCATAGTGACTCAACAGTCTATCTGCATCTACTTACGTACCAGCTGAGACATTCATCCACTCAGCTGAAGGCTATGGAAGCTGGAAATAAGGACCTGTGTTTTTATTGTGATTCAGCAACGTGCTGAACCTTCAAGTTCATTCAGTAAATAACTGGAAGATCCAGGGAACTATTTCAGGTCTCTTAAATCCCAACCTTTCTGTAGCCAAATCTCACCTGAGCAGATGGGAGATATTCCTCACGTTACTGCTGCTTTCCATCTCTCCCTCCACCTCAGTGCTGCTGCTATTGCCCCTTCAGCATCCTATCTCAAGCACAGTACAGACCTATCTGCTCTTACTGCCCCAGCTCCATTCATTCAACTTGTGAGCAAACCTCTAAGCTAGGCTATGACTCAAGCAGCAAATACTGTAGTTCTCCCTGCAATCAAGGTTTGCAACCCAGTACCTTTCCAATATCATCTCAGGATATTGTAAATACTGGTTTCAATTATCGTATAAAATGTTATCTTCAAAAATATGCCAGAGTTTCATGGGTTTTATAAGCAATTCTTTTTTCTGTGTAGCTATACTTCTGAAATTGACACATGCTAGAAAAAAAAAAAAAGAGCAGCTATAAAAACGTTAAAAAAAAATCTCATATTAGAATGAGGCACAAAATTATTTTTACTTAACCAGAGCAAGAGATGTGAGCTAAACCATTTGAATACTTGAGATTTTTGTACAAAACAGATTAGGAAGAAATCTGCAAACAGCTCAGGTACCTTACTGAACAAAGCACAGAAATGGGTCAGGGCAGGTCAAATAGCTAAACCCAGCTTTTCAGGCCAAACTGATCTGAATTCAAACCAATGATGTCCAATTCTGTAATTTACAGCTTAGTAGCATCTCCCTCTGGAATGTCAAAATAGCAACTCAATGCATAGTCCAGTGCTTTCACATTTCCCTAATGGAGCTATTCACATGCTGAACAAAGCCTGAAAGAAGGCAGGCTAGGGGGGAAAAAGTATGACTCTCAATAAATATTCAGCATTTACAATTCAGGTCAGAGAACACAATTGAGTTTAATTAGAAAAATAAAATGGGATCCTGCATGTTAATGCACTTGCTCACTGCTTGGGTTCATTTCAAAGTGTTCCCATTTGATTGTCCTTGGAGACATTTGTATTTGCATCTAACAAAAGAGATAAAAAATGACAGGAAATGTTTGTTCTGGGTGTATCTGTGTAAATCTACTTGCAGCAAAGATGTTATTGCAGCCTTCCACTACAGCTCTGAGTTCACGAGAGAGGAACAGTTGGTGCTGCACAAGTCCTCTCTCCTGGAAAAGCCCTTACTAACCTGCTTCCACAGCAAAATGGAGTTTCCACTGCACTCCCTTCTGACTTTTACGACTTTGGAAAAACTGTGGCAAGAGTTAGAGCTGTGACACATAGACCTGTGTCACAACCTGCCTGGAAATTATGGGTTTTCAGTGCCTGGTGGCCAGTTCCCAGCTGTACTGCTCTGGGATGCTGATGAAACACATGGATGTAAAAGTTTTACATCTTTACAAACTTTTTTTTTATGGTTATAAATACTATTGCTTCTGGAGATCACTCAGTGTAATACTGAAGGTAGAAAACCTTGTCTCCACTGAAGCTCACAAGCTCCTGTTGATGCTACCCAAATATGATTATAGTGCAACAAGTTGGATAGCATTCCTACAAATAAATTTTTAAAACACTCTAGAGCTCTTCACTGTTCTCAAAAGATATCATATAGTATAAATCAACAATTTTTATTGCTGGGTTTAATACATGTTATGTAATAAAAAAATGCAGATGTTTTGTGCTAATGTTTCCTTCAATTTATGGCTTTTGTGGAAAAAAACCCCAACAACACAGTGCAGAAATCACAGCTGAATTAAATACTACAAAATGTATTCAAAAAAACAACTTAAGCTACTGCAGGCCAAGACTGACCTGAAGTGATGTTATTCCCATATGAGAGACTCCTCCTTCTTTGACCACATTATATGAAGTACATAAATCTGTATAAGAAAAAGAAATACTGGAGGCACACGATATCTGTCTATGTTTGCCTTGGATCTAAAAAAATAACCCAGCAGGAATGGTCCAAAAAGTCTGAATGGTTTCAGACTAATCCTATCTTCCTGTTACATGTGCAGTTCAAAAGTTTCAATCATGAACTAATGCACTGGGTCTCAAATTTTCCACACAGACATCTTTCCTCACAGAGACTTCTGCTGGCTAGAATGTACCTCTTCTATTTGCAAGGCACAGGAAGGGATATAGGGATGGAGTTCCAGTACTGGGTCACGCAAGGAATTGAACTGGAATCAGATTATGAACAGAACATTGACCCGTGTAGCTGTTTATTATTTCAGCTGAGTGAAATGCAACTATAGCAAGAGACTCACAAACAAACAGCAGCAAACAGACTCACACATGAAAGCTAAGCTTGCTAGAATCAAATATTAAATGTAAATCATGTTTCTGAAGAAACAACCACACCCTTTTTAAAGCATTATCCACATACATAGGCATAAAAAATAAATCACAATAACATAACAGGGTGAAGATGAGGAGCAACGTCCTCTTCTGTTCTTTACTATCTCAGCCTCAAGAGAAAATGCAAGACTGGGACATGGATGTAGGATTGTGGAGTTCTGAGTAACAGTCAGTTGTAAAATGGCCACTGAAATTCTTACTTTGTGTTGCTTCAGCCTTACTAGACTTAAGAGGGTGCTTATTGAAATAACTGAATCTCCAGTTCAATGCAGATGGTCTACAGAGGTGGGTGGCTTGTTCTCCTCAGTGTGACCTAGACCCATGGGACAGTCCCAAGGAATCCATCCACAGTCCATTGCTCATCAATGTCCTTCCCATGACTGGTAAATTGTGGAACCAGCCACACTGATGTTTCAGAATTTTAATCTCAGAGGACAACTTGTCCTAGACAAGGTCTGCTGCAGCTAAAGGCTGTCCCATGAGGGGCATTCCCTCCCCATACAGACTGAAGGCACCAGTCTCAATGTAACTCCCACCTCCTGCAGCTGGCAGTGGGACTTGACAAAGGCACAGTTCTTCTCCCCACTTTCCCTTCCCCTCATTCTCTCCTGTGGTCAGCAAGACCTATGCCCATTTCAGGAGCCAGATGCGACACTACAAGGGAAATCCCAAACAGACTGGCCTAGCTTCTTCTTAGGAGAGACTAGCAGAGCTGGGGTGTCTCTCCAAGCACTCCTATCTGAAGAGCACAGACTGCTCTTCAGAAAAGCAGACTGAAAACACCTCATTTGAGTCAAACCTTACTCAAAGGTACAGGACCAAACAAAAACAGAATCTGCTTTTAAATCTTTCCCCTCTTCATTCATGGTGAAGGATTTTACTTGGCTTGCACATGCCTGCATGCTTGTATTCTGTCTACATGAGAACCATTCCCTCACCCACCTCCGTTCAGGACAGCAGCAGGAATCTGAGGGCTGCATTTTTCTTTCTCAAGAAGGAGACAAAAGCTACCAAGATTTTCTTCTCCTTTGAACCTTGCAGACAAACTTAAAAAAATAATTCTCATTATTCTGGACATATTTTACCTCCTGCAAAGGGTGAAACAGGCCAAGTGTAGAGACAGAAAAAAAATCCCCAAACTCAATCACCCCCACACTCTCCCCAACCCCCACTTCATCCTTGCAAACCCTCTCAAGACTAAAGCATTACCAGAGATCTCCCACTGTGGGGAGCTACAGACCATTGAGCCTTCGACTTTCTCAGAGAGAAACAAAATGAAGGGGGTTTAACATAGCATGTAGGAACTGGATGTCAGGTTTTCCTCCTGGAAGATGTGTAACAAATGATGCAGGGAATAGTCAAAGAGATGGGTGATGCCAGAACCATTGTCTGTCCCCCTCGAAGCCGCAGATAGCTGATGGCCGGGAGGAATGTGAACTTTTCCCTCCTTCAGAAATGCTCCTTGCTCATTGTGTGCTGCTCCCGATGGAGGAATTCTCTTCCCGACCCCCAGCAGGAGATGGGTTTAGGCATGTGCACAGACAGACAGCCTGCTATGCCAGCCAAAACAGGGTTGGTTAAATCCTTCACTCCGACATCAGGTCTAAGAAAAAACCTGTTTGCTTTAAACTACTGCTTTAGTGTAAAAGCCCATAGCTGCAAACAGATGACCCTGTCTCACCTAGAAGAGAGCAAGGGGAAAAATTAAACAAGTGTTAGATGAACACTTGAATGAAGTAAAGCAAAGTAGCACAAAGATTTCAACACCAGCTGAACACAGAACTGAGAGCTGAAACCAGACACAACCTTTGCTTTCCAACTAAAAATCTTTGCATACTGAGGGACCGTGCAACACAGAAAGCCATGGAGGAGTGGCAGCAAGTCAGGCATAAGCAGAAGATGTTGCTCCCTATGATAGCTCCAGGGCTGACTAGTTTTTGAAGCTTCAGCTTGAACACCCACTCACCTATATAGGGTGCACCAAGACTGACCTCTTAAAAGGTCAAATTCTTAGTAAGCAGCAGAGTGAAGAAAGCACAAGAAACAGTCTGTTTCTCAGATTCCAGGCGGGACAAATCCAACCCAATCAATGGTGGAGCAGTGTCCAACAGTGCCAAATTCAGCCCTGCCTGGAGCTGGACTTCACTGCTGGGCTGATCTAATTCAAGCAATACAAAGATGATTGTTTCAGTTCTTCTCCCACACACACCCAAACTGGCACTATTTTTCCCTTTCCAGTCTATTCATTAAAATGTAAAGAACTGGTACAAAGAACATAGTCCAGACAAACAGAAGTTGCTCCATCTGAAATCACTAATGAGAGAGGCCTCGTTTTCTGGAAGGGAGGTTCAATCGAGTTCACTCAAGGGCTGTTTAAGTTTAAGTTGGTTTGTTTAGATTTAGTGTAGAGGTCATAAAGTATACAAAAAAACATTCACAGCAAAGGCATTATGAGCCCCATAGCTTACCAAGTTGAGTAATAAAGTACTTTAGTATACTTTCCTGCATCAGGTTACATAAGTATAAACCTCTTCTTTCCTGTATTTACACTGTATCTGCTCTATTTTCACACACATAACCAGTGGGTAGGTAATTTGTTAAAAACACAAGACCCGATGATTCAGCAGAAGTATTGATGATAAGCAACACACATAAAATGAGGCTAAATTTTTATCAGTTCCTCCCTTCCATCCGTCCTACAGACTCTCATGTCTATCACCTACTCCCTCCACTTGAAAACCTCTCCTCTCTCTGTGCATCTAATTTTAGTAGATTATCTGGGGGCATCATTTTTGTACATTCAGGAGGTTCTGCTTATAGGAGAGAGAAAGGAGAGAAAAATAACTGAAAAACAAAGCTACATTTAAATGGTAGTGCATCACTTCAGAGAGGGGGAGCACCTTCAAGCAAACAGGTTACTTTTAAATGCCTGTAGTGTATGGTGGGCTACAGGACTGCAGCATCACAACACCAACTCAAAGCCTTTCTCGCCCACTGTGGGAACAGATTAGAGCTTTATTGAGTATATATAGCCCAAAATAGGATAATTGCATTCCTGGCAATAGCTGAAGAGCTCTTAAGTAAACAGTGAAAAGCTGATGAAAAGAGACAACAACCACCCATTTTAAATCTCTGGGAAGTGCTGTCCATGTTTACGACATGTTCCAGAAATTAATTTTTTTTTGCTTTCTTCCTACTACTTTCTCCACAGCTCTGTGTTGAGTTTTGCTGCTGTGTGGAGTTTTGCTGGCTATGTTAGGATCACGTAAGACACAGGAGGTATTTATCTGTAGGGTGGCCTCGAAGTCAGAACACGCTTATGTGGAAGCATACACTAATGTCCCATCAACTTCAGTAAGACTGGAATCATGTTGATGTGAGGCTACAGTTTATGTATCAGTCTGGTTAGCACGGGTAATTTTTCTACTCTAATTTCATGCAGGCACACTTCAGGCTGCTGAGGTGGATGCAGGTAGGAAATACACTAAATGCAAAACTCTTCAAGAGTTTAAAAAAAAATTGTTAGCAAATAGTAATTTTTCTCTTAATGGCAATAAACATTTTAGCAAGGCACATGTCTAGGCTTTAAATGAAAAACAGAATTAGAATACTACCACCTTTAGATCTTTTCTTGCTAAAGGAGTTTAACTTTCTGTGCTCTATACATTAGAAAACCCCTACATTTTTGTACCAAATGTACTTGTCCAGAGTGGATGAAAAGTAACATGAGAACAAACCACGGGTAAGATTGCACAGGCAGTAGAGTAACACTGGGATTTTTCCATATTTTAAGGCCCCTGCAGTAATTGCCTTTCTGGAGATTTTGAATGCAACTTTAATATAAATGTAACATTCACAGGACATGTTGAGAGTCTGTATTTTCATCTTCAAAAACTGCAGAACTGGCAGAATGCAATCTTCACATGCCCTAGGGAGAGCAAACTCAGAGGCAACAAAGGAATCTGTGGATACTGTAATAGCAAAATCCTTCACACACAAAGTGAGGGTGGGCAGGTGATGAGAGTAATTTTAGGAGAAGACTCAATGCCAATCTGGCATATACATTACTGTGCTTTGTGTGAAGTATTAAATGTTTGCAGCAAACTCCACAGGGCAAATCCCAAGAGATACGTGTGCATTGAAACACCCTGGGTTTTCTGAAGGCTTCAAACACCAAAATCAGATTAAAGGCAGACTGGTGTCCTCCCAGAGCCCAGATGCAAAGCAAGGAAAAGATAGACATTTTCAACATGTATTTAATAGAAGTCCTAAAGCCTCAAAAAAACCTGAAACAAGAGACCTAAAGGGACAAAGGAGGAAAATGTTGTCCCATCTATAGAAGGACAAGTCTCAGCCTGAGTGACTCAAGGTTACCTCAAAGAACAGAGTCAGCTCTTTGGAAAACCAGCTTCGGGTGTCTGGAAGAGAATAATTTAGCTGCAGTGAGCCACAACACTGCCACTGAAAGGAAGGATATTTACCTAATACTTTCTAGAGTATTTTCTTATTATTTTGTAGATGCTCAAAGTAGTGCAATCATAACATTATTATCTTTAGTCTATGAAGATAATGGTCAAATCTCATTCTTACCATTGTCTGGTAACAAACTAATTTCCCAGATCTGACAGCTGTGGGGAACCTTTGGGAATAGCAATTCATTAAATAGAGTGAAGTGACAAAAACTCTCAGATATAAGCTAACATGTTCTCTAAAGGTGGAAATACACATTACACCATCCTGAGAACAGCTATTTAGGGACAAAACTTCTTCAGGTCTCTTTAGTGGGTGAGAAACCATTGCCTAAAGGCAAAGAGCAGAAGTGTGAAATCAGCTGCTGACCCTGAAAACACTGTCTCATTCCATCATTCAGAAATTAATATGGTTAAGCTAAATGTCCTGGGAAGAAATAAGTTATTTGAAGGACCCAGTATAAAAAGGATAGTCTGGGAATTAATGAATTTGGGTTGGATTTTGAAATTATTTGCTGTGCATCTTGCCAAAATACCGATTTCTGTGACTGCACATTCAACAGAAGTAGTGCATTATTGAGTCTAAAAGACCTAAGTCTCTGAAGCAACAGAGAGTCAACAGTCTTTGCTTGCATCTTAATTACAAATACATTGCCCTGAGACAAGACAAACATTTCCGTGCCAAATGCGATCAACCTTCAAGTTCTGATGATTGCAGAATTACTTTTTTTTTTAGTATTTTTCATGGTCTTCAAACACAAGCATTTGTAATTATTGCATTATCTAGATCAACACTTCAATACATAAATTAAAATTAATTAGTTAAGCTCAGGATCTTGCCTAGCAGCATTTCCTGTTCAGTGATTTGGATCAGCGTGGGCTGATCCTTATTGGAATGCCTGAAACCTTTAATTGTATTGCATGTGAACACAACAGGATTTTATGTTCATGGTAGTGATTTAATGTCCACTCCCCTTTAATGAATTAAGTCTTTTAGGTGATCCACAGAGAAGTTAACAGCTTTAATACTTTGGCTCATATGGCTTCTGGGAGTCCCATTATTGATCAGCATAAACTCCAATACTTCTGCAACAACTCTGACAGCAAATAAATGTCAGCAAGAGTGGTCTGGTTGTACTGCTCAACAGTTCCAGCAACAGTTAAGGGAACCACTTTTCCTTGAAACAGTAGGCCTAGTTCTCATTAAAAGTCTGATTTTGATATCACATATCAGCAATACCTGGACCAATTCCACTGATGTTAATAACGTAACAATGGGGCAAAATGAGGTTAAGTGAAAATAAGGACTCAGGACATAGCCAATACAGGTTCTGTACCTGTCTATATAAGAGATAAGTTTGGCTTGGCTGGTCTAACATATGTATCCATGAAAAACAAGTATGTACCATGCAGGAGCAGTACCAAGTAAATGTGAAAAGTGCCCACTAAAGTATTTCTCCTGCCCCCCAGTACAGATAAACTTGAAAATTTCTTTCCTTTCTTCCTTCTATTCTGTCAGGTCTTAACATCCTTTAGAAGACTATGAACAACTTGGGGGCTATACTGTACACCCATGTGAAAGAAACACAAATTTACTGTTCTCACATTCCAACACAAACAAACCCAAAGCTACTACACTCTGGAAACAAAGCAGCAGGCCACTTCATTGGAGACTAATGTGGCCACAGGCTTCTGAAGTGGAGCTACATTATTTCTGACCAGTTTTCTAGCCAGTAAACTCAAATCTCTCTAGACCCATTCATATAGATATACTGTGTATCTGAACATTTAAAAAAAAAATAGGACTGAGCAATTCTTAGATTTTGAAAATACTAATTTTGTGTTGCGTTGAAGTACTTTGTATCTGCCTTGTAGATATTAAAAGACATGACTTTTTCAGGTTTTGGAAATGTGTAGGGCTTCACTGAAAAAAAAACAAGGAAAAAGAACAAAACCCCACAAACTGAAAGACTGAAATAAATAAAATTAAACTCACACCTTAAGGGTCTCAAAGTTTCAAAGGCAACTTACACATTTTCATCTCCACATTTCAATTCCTGGGGATTTTCTTCCAGGAGATAACTCATTAAAATGGTATTCCACATTTCATATATGCTGGGAAAACAAAGTCGTCTTTGTCCACCCTTTCTGTGCCACACAATTTTTGAAACAAATAGTCCCTGTTTAGTCAACTGTTCCTTTTATAGAACCTTTTCTACATCTCTGATCAACCCTTCTGCTTTTCTATGGACCTTTGCCAGGACATACTTTTTGCAGAGCATTTCTGAATAAGCTAAGCAGGACAGATCTCAGCACAGATTCCTCTGGAACTCACCAGTAATTTCTTTCCATTCACCCCAAGCCTTTGTTTCTTATCTTTTAATTACTGATATAATCATGCCATGACCTGCCCTCCTCTATCACAATTGCTTTGCCTCCTAAAAGGCCTTTGGCAAGGGCTGCATGAAAAACTTACCGAAATCTATACAGACACTATCAACATGTTACATATGTATTTTTTGATCCACCTGCAGATTTACAAACCAAGAGGTTTACAGCAGCCTTTAAAGAATCCATATGGATTCTTCCTCAGTAGATTTTATTTGTCCAAGCATCTACTCTATCCTTTATGATTCATAGATTCATAGATATTAGGGGTTGGAAGGGACATAGAAGATCATTCAGTCCAACCCCCCTGCCTGAGCAGGATCACCTAGACCAAGTCGCCCAGGAACAGATCCAGGCGGGTCTTAAGTGTCTCCAGAGATGGAGACTCCACAACCCCCCTGGGCAGCCTGTTCCAGAGCTCTGTCATCTTCACTGAGAAAAAGTTTTTCCTTGTGTTTAGCCTAAACCTCTTGTGCTCCAACTTGCACCCATTGCGTCTCGTCCTGTCATTGGACGACATTGAGTTTTACCACCACTGTATTGTTTACTCTTTCACAGAGCTATTTGGATTGAAATTCTATCATGTCAATTTATTAAATTTGTAGCTGTGGAATATGTGCTTATGTGATGCACTTGAAGTTACAGCTTCAGTTTATGAAAGTAATTTTCATTGCAGAGCTGTACTCTAGACATTGCTTTATAATTCTTATTTTCTCATGAAATGAGAAAATTTACTTCATATAACTACTTTCAAATTAATTTTCTAGCTCTATTCCATCACACTAGGGCTTTTTTGTTATCAAGTCTCCATTCTACTTTCAAATTTTCCACCCATCATCCTGTGTGAGGTTGAGGGGGTATTTTTTGCTTGTTGTTTTTTAACCTTGGTGCGACTCAAAACTAATCTGCTTTAAAGGGAATTCATATTTCTCAGTATTATTCTCTTCTCCACACACACTGGAAAAAAGGATGTTGAGATTCAGAAGTTTGTGAACATCTGAGCCTTACTAATACATTACATAAAGCAGAGAACTTGATAATAAAGAAGAGACATCCACCATACCTAATTAGCTCTAGTAATTGGTCATGAAATCTGAGAAATCGATTTAGGCAAGTATATGTTGTCCTACTGCAGAACCTTCATCCCACCATCATAAGACCTTAATAAGTAATGCCTTCATCCCATCACCAGGTGCTAAAAGCTTTTGATACTGTCTTCCATGGGATCCTCACAGCCAAGCTTGAGAAGTGTGGATTGAGTCATGGTGCAGGGAGGTGGACTGGGAAGTGGCTAAAGGACAGAGCCCAGAGAGCTGTGGTCAGTGGAGCAGAGTCTGGCTGGAGGCCTGTGACTAGTGGTGTCCCCCAAGGGTAAGTGCTAGGTCCAGTATTATTAAATATATTCATCAATGGCCTGGACGAGGGGGTAGAGAGCACCCTCAGCAAGTTTGCTGATGACACCAAACTGGAAGGAGTGGCTGACACAGCAGCAGTCTGTGCTGCCATCCAGAGAGACCTGGGCAGGCTGGAGAGCTGGGCAGGGAGAAATTTAATGCAATTTAACAAGAGTAAGTGTAAAGTGCTGCATCTGGGGAAGAACAACCTCATGGATCAGTACAGGCTGGGGACTGATCTATTGGAGAGCAACTCTGGTGAAAAGGACCTGGGGGTCCTGGTGGGCAGGGAGATGACCATGAGCCAAAAATGCACCCTTGCAGCCAGGAAGGCCAATGACATCCTGGGATGCATTAGGAGAAGTGTGGACAGCAGGTCAAACAGAGGTTCTTGTCCCCCTCTACTCTGCACTGGTGAGACCCCACCTCGAGTACTGTGTCCAGTTTTGGACACCCCAGTTCGTCCAGCGCAGGGCCACCAAGATGATTAATAAGGGAGTGGAGCATCTCCCTTATGAGGAGAGGCTGAGAGAGCTGGGGCTCTTTAGCCTGGAGGAGAGGCGGAGACTGAGGGGGGACCTCATCAATGTCTATAAATATGTTAAGGGTGAGTGTAGGGAGGATGGAGCCAGACTTTTCTCAATGTCGTCCAATGACAGGACAAGAGGCAATGGGAGCAAGTTGGAGCACAAGAGGTTTAAGTTAACACAAGGGAAAAACTTCTTCACAGTGAGGGTGACAGAGCTCTGGAAGGGGCTGCCCAGGGAGGTTGTGGAGTCTCCCTCTCTGGAGACACTGAAGACCCACCTGGATGTGTTCCTGTGTGACTTGGTCTAGGTGATCCTGCTCAGGCAGGGGGGTTGGACTAGATGATCTTCTAGGTCCCTTCCAACCCCTAATATCTGTGAATCTGTGAATCTATGAAAGAGCCATATGGTTGGCAGAATAAAAGAAAACCCAAATCAGTTTATCATATTTTTTTCATACTGTTTCATGTTGTAGAGTTCTCCACAGGTGTCTTTAGCACTGATGCCCCAAAGCCAATTCATCACAGAGCCGAGGTGTGTGCCAGGGGATGTTACCACACAGATTGTGCAGAAAACAAAACTGCAACTACTGAGTAGTGGCTTGCAACAAGATCCCCTAAAAAGGCAAAAGTATGTTCTAACAGTTTATAAAGCACTGAAACAGCATCAGGAACAACTCAAGAAGCTGCACATCATGGAAATGATTCTTAACACCAGCACAAGATTGCACTTTCTCTACAGTAATCTTCACACTGAGGTGGTTATTATTCACGAGGGAACTGGATTTCCTAATGGCAGAGGACTGGGAATGAAGTAGTGGAATCTCTGAGATTTCTTCACTTTCAAATTTTTCCTTTCCAAGCTGTGGAAGAGGGGAAAACAAATAAGGGGGTGGGTGGAGGGAGGACAGAATAGAGTCAGCTTGACCAGCCAAACCCTGCTGACAGGGCCGAATATAATCTAGCACCAGTCATTGGCCCAAAAAAAAAAAAAAAAAAAAAAAAAAAAGAAGCCCTATGCAGACTCAAATGTGTTC
Organism: Ceyx cyanopectus; assembly: GCA_013401355.1. Classification (NCBI taxonomy): domain Eukaryota; kingdom Metazoa; phylum Chordata; class Aves; order Coraciiformes; family Alcedinidae; genus Ceyx; species Ceyx cyanopectus. The sequence goes on from VYZU01050062.1 coordinate 86,923, forward strand.
TGTAATTGAGATACGTGCATTTCCAGACACCACAGCTAGGCAAAAGTGCTGAAATAAGCTGAAACATGTTATAGGTATGCTATGGAAATGGCACCCCTGGCACAGTAAAACGTGTGAATGGCTTTAGATGAACAGGCTTTGAAGTAACAGATGAAAAATCACTTGCAATTTGAAACTGGATGTAACACCACTGTTAACATAAGGCTCTTCGGAAGGAAATTTCACTCTCTAGAAAGCAAGATTAAAAAGAGCTACATCATCCAGAGGTTTTTTTAAAATATATATATGCATACATAGAGAACTCCTAGATATATCAGGATGTCTCTCAAACTTCTGCATGTGGGGGAACTCTGGCCATGAAAGGTCTTTATGGAAAAGAAGCTGTGAACTGTCATTGAAAAACTAGCAAAGCAAAAGCATCTTCTGGAACAAGTGTTAAAAACCACCACATGCACTTTGTACCACTAACATGTTTACGTCTAGCCAGCTAACAGCATTTACAGGATTTATGCATGTTTCCCTTGGATAAACAGTCAAGGCAAAACTGACGTCTCACAAGTTTGTGCAGCAAGCAGCTAAGATGCAAAGTCTTTTGAGAGATGCTTAGTATATTCAAGAACTGAATGCTTTTCTTAAGTGATGAAGCATAGCACAGAGAACATGTGTGTCATTCAGTCAGCTCCCCATCCCCATGCCAGAGCTGGCTGAAAACCCATGCTAACACCTGACAACATTTCTGAGCGGAATCTTGTAAGCATCAAGAGAGAGGCTGTTCTTGGTGCTTAATCAATGAGAGATCCATCTGCCACCAAAAAAAAAGCCACCCAAAACATGTTTTCCCATTTTATATAGAAAAACATCCTTTATTTGTACAAAGGAGATTTGACAACACTTTACAAATGAGCAGAGCCCCTTCAGGGCTCACAGAAGAAGGAAATCCTTTCAAAATCCAAACACCCATGTAGAAGGGTTGCACCACAACACAGATAAGGGTCCTTTGAGCTTGCAAACTGCTATGGTGGTAAAGGTTTATGTTCAGGCATGAACATTTGTTTTAGTGTAAAATGTGTGTCACAAGGCCACACATTAAAAGATAAGTGGTCCAGTTTGATTGCCTGTCATAGCTGAAGCTGATTGCGTTTGTTGTGAGGTAAGCATCTACTGTGTGCACATAAAGCACGAAGCACTGAGCTTAAACCACTGATGGACAACTGTGAAACAAGACAGACCTAAATTTCCAAACTCCCTCTGAACTTGGCTCCTCAACTCCAGAACACTCATTACCTGATTAGTGAACACCATCCAAGATACTTCCCTTTACGAGCATTATTTTTGGAAGGATAATGAACTACTGTTTGGAACCCAAGTCATCACTTTTTCTGGGGCTGAGCAAGTATTACTTCTTATAGGTCTATCAGACTATATGCCTTATATTTGGTACCTCTTCCACTCATATCTCTCAATGGAAACTTTTTTTATGTACCTCCAATCACACAAACCTTATAGGTGTTGCAGGTAGGAGAGCATTTCCACCAACTGGAAAAAAACAAGCCAATAGTACTGGCAATCACCAGAAGTTGTGGCATTCTAACCAACTCTATTCCAGAAACCATGTCTCAAACGGTGTACTAATACTTCATTCTTCTCTAAAAGAGCTGTCCACTTCAGATAAGAAGCAGCAAGTGAAATACCACAAACTATAACTGATTAATGCAAATCAATTAAGAACCCAAGATTTCAAAGTCATTATTATGTAATTACATACTTGAAATAATAAAGTTTGGAAACAAAAAAGATCGATGCAGTTGTATAAAATTATCTTCAATGACTTTCTCAGCTTTCATACTAATAATAATTGTGAAAGATTAATCCACAAGAAAAGTACAGTCCTGGGGCAATGAACAAATTTCCACTTGGAGATGCTCAGTAAATGCATTAGCTATTGCTGGATTAAGCATATGTGCTGCCATTCTCTGCATCAGAATTATAAACTCCTGGTATATATCAATCATTCCCATATAATCGGAAGAACAAAAAAAAAAGAGGACAAGCTTTCAAGGTCACATATTCTTTTTCAAATACTGGAAATTTTTGTTTACTCTAGACCACGTAACCAAGCTATAATTTGTGGATTTATTGCCGTATGATTCACCAACATTGAGGGAGCCCACAAGAAGTATAATTTTCAAAGAATTCCTTAAAAATATGGATGGGAAATCCCTGTTTGTTGCACAAGCCGTTTTCACTTCTTTGACTCTGCTGTGGACTAGTATAAGAATCAGCACAAAGCTGTCATACAGACCACACAGGATCAACACAGGAAAGGTGCAGGCACAGAGGTTTGGAAAAGCAGAGCTTTGCTGATGCTCAAAGGGGTCAGTGTACTTTTCCATATTATGAGATTTCAGCTTTCACTTTGTAAGTCTTACTAAAGTAAGATGCTGTCACACAGACATGGAAAGAGTAATTTATAATTTGCCCATACTATGCCGAAGCAACAGAAATAGATAACAGAACAACTAAGGTACAGCATCAAGAGCAGTAAAGCAATGTGAAACACATTTGCATATTTTGTATTTTAAGAATAGCATTAGACATAGATACCATTCAAAAAAGAAATTCTACTTCTGTATAGAAGGGGTTTGTAAGGAGATTAATACAGCAGTCCCTAAGCAGAAAGCAAAATAAATTAAACTCCTGGGGTCATCACCAAGGGAAAAAACCCCACCCTAATAACACAAAAACCCCAAAACAAACAAACATGGAAATACAACACTGCATCCCCACCTCACCCCACCCCCCAAAGAAAAAAAATTTAAAGAAAATGAAGCAGTATGAATGAAAAGGCTGCCCAGCTGAAAAAAATTGAAAAGGTGAAATAAAAGACTACAGGGAAGCTATAAAGCAGTCACACAACTAAACTCCTAGTCTGTATTTGGAGATCTAAAGAAAAAATCTAGCAAAAACAAAATTGTACTTTTGTTAATATTGAAATCACAATTACAATTTCATACCAAATTATAATAAAAACAACTGTAGGGTGATAAATAAATAAGCATCAGCTGCTAGTTATCGAAAGCTGTACTTACCAATACTGTATTTTAACTGAAAACCTACAATGTCNGCGTTTGTTGTGAGGTAAGCATCTACTGTGTGCACATAAAGCACGAAGCACTGAGCTTAAACCACTGATGGACAACTGTGAAACAAGACAGACCTAAATTTCCAAACTCCCTCTGAACTTGGCTCCTCAACTCCAGAACACTCATTACCTGATTAGTGAACACCATCCAAGATACTTCCCTTTACGAGCATTATTTTTGGAAGGATAATGAACTACTGTTTGGAACCCAAGTCATCACTTTTTCTGGGGCTGAGCAAGTATTACTTCTTATAGGTCTATCAGACTATATGCCTTATATTTGGTACCTCTTCCACTCATATCTCTCAATGGAAACTTTTTTTATGTACCTCCAATCACACAAACCTTATAGGTGTTGCAGGTAGGAGAGCATTTCCACCAACTGGAAAAAAACAAGCCAATAGTACTGGCAATCACCAGAAGTTGTGGCATTCTAACCAACTCTATTCCAGAAACCATGTCTCAAACGGTGTACTAATACTTCATTCTTCTCTAAAAGAGCTGTCCACTTCAGATAAGAAGCAGCAAGTGAAATACCACAAACTATAACTGATTAATGCAAATCAATTAAGAACCCAAGATTTCAAAGTCATTATTATGTAATTACATACTTGAAATAATAAAGTTTGGAAACAAAAAAGATCGATGCAGTTGTATAAAATTATCTTCAATGACTTTCTCAGCTTTCATACTAATAATAATTGTGAAAGATTAATCCACAAGAAAAGTACAGTCCTGGGGCAATGAACAAATTTCCACTTGGAGATGCTCAGTAAATGCATTAGCTATTGCTGGATTAAGCATATGTGCTGCCATTCTCTGCATCAGAATTATAAACTCCTGGTATATATCAATCATTCCCATATAATCGGAAGAACAAAAAAAAAAGAGGACAAGCTTTCAAGGTCACATATTCTTTTTCAAATACTGGAAATTTTTGTTTACTCTAGACCACGTAACCAAGCTATAATTTGTGGATTTATTGCCGTATGATTCACCAACATTGAGGGAGCCCACAAGAAGTATAATTTTCAAAGAATTCCTTAAAAATATGGATGGGAAATCCCTGTTTGTTGCACAAGCCGTTTTCACTTCTTTGACTCTGCTGTGGACTAGTATAAGAATCAGCACAAAGCTGTCATACAGACCACACAGGATCAACACAGGAAAGGTGCAGGCACAGAGGTTTGGAAAAGCAGAGCTTTGCTGATGCTCAAAGGGGTCAGTGTACTTTTCCATATTATGAGATTTCAGCTTTCACTTTGTAAGTCTTACTAAAGTAAGATGCTGTCACACAGACATGGAAAGAGTAATTTATAATTTGCCCATACTATGCCGAAGCAACAGAAATAGATAACAGAACAACTAAGGTACAGCATCAAGAGCAGTAAAGCAATGTGAAACACATTTGCATATTTTGTATTTTAAGAATAGCATTAGACATAGATACCATTCAAAAAAGAAATTCTACTTCTGTATAGAAGGGGTTTGTAAGGAGATTAATACAGCAGTCCCTAAGCAGAAAGCAAAATAAATTAAACTCCTGGGGTCATCACCAAGGGAAAAAACCCCACCCTAATAACACAAAAACCCCAAAACAAACAAACATGGAAATACAACACTGCATCCCCACCTCACCCCACCCCCCAAAGAAAAAAAATTTAAAGAAAATGAAGCAGTATGAATGAAAAGGCTGCCCAGCTGAAAAAAATTGAAAAGGTGAAATAAAAGACTACAGGGAAGCTATAAAGCAGTCACACAACTAAACTCCTAGTCTGTATTTGGAGATCTAAAGAAAAAATCTAGCAAAAACAAAATTGTACTTTTGTTAATATTGAAATCACAATTACAATTTCATACCAAATTATAATAAAAACAACTGTAGGGTGATAAATAAATAAGCATCAGCTGCTAGTTATCGAAAGCTGTACTTACCAATACTGTATTTTAACTGAAAACCTACAATGTCTCCCACGAACAGTCTGATTCAAAACTTCTGTAGCAGTCAGTCCAATTTATAGGACTGGTGATTCCTGAACTGGCCATCTGGGAGTTATGATGGTCTTNAAAAACAACTGTAGGGTGATAAATAAATAAGCATCAGCTGCTAGTTATCGAAAGCTGTACTTACCAATACTGTATTTTAACTGAAAACCTACAATGTCTCCCACGAACAGTCTGATTCAAAACTTCTGTAGCAGTCAGTCCAATTTATAGGACTGGTGATTCCTGAACTGGCCATCTGGGAGTTATGATGGTCTTAGACCATACCCAGTAAGCAAACCCAGTGTTTTGAAGGGTAAGATTTTAGCAGTGGGCATACAGACCTTGCAGCTGGTTTCAGGGGCAAAGAATGGTCTCATAGTAGAGATACTGTCTATGTCTGATGTATGTAATTTTGGGTTTTTTGAGTTTTTACTCAGCAGGAATTCAGTACAACACAACACTCAAAGCAGCCTCGTTCACAGAACATATTGACTGAAGAGATCCCATGAGNCTGAGCAAGTATTACTTCTTATAGGTCTATCAGACTATATGCCTTATATTTGGTACCTCTTCCACTCATATCTCTCAATGGAAACTTTTTTTATGTACCTCCAATCACACAAACCTTATAGGTGTTGCAGGTAGGAGAGCATTTCCACCAACTGGAAAAAAACAAGCCAATAGTACTGGCAATCACCAGAAGTTGTGGCATTCTAACCAACTCTATTCCAGAAACCATGTCTCAAACGGTGTACTAATACTTCATTCTTCTCTAAAAGAGCTGTCCACTTCAGATAAGAAGCAGCAAGTGAAATACCACAAACTATAACTGATTAATGCAAATCAATTAAGAACCCAAGATTTCAAAGTCATTATTATGTAATTACATACTTGAAATAATAAAGTTTGGAAACAAAAAAGATCGATGCAGTTGTATAAAATTATCTTCAATGACTTTCTCAGCTTTCATACTAATAATAATTGTGAAAGATTAATCCACAAGAAAAGTACAGTCCTGGGGCAATGAACAAATTTCCACTTGGAGATGCTCAGTAAATGCATTAGCTATTGCTGGATTAAGCATATGTGCTGCCATTCTCTGCATCAGAATTATAAACTCCTGGTATATATCAATCATTCCCATATAATCAGAAGAACAAAAAAAAAAGAGGACAAGCTTTCAAGGTCACATATTCTTTTTCAAATACTGGAAATTTTTGTTTACTCTAGACCACGTAACCAAGCTATAATTTGTGGATTTATTGCCGTATGATTCACCAACATTGAGGGAGCCCACAAGAAGTATAATTTTCAAAGAATTCCTTAAAAATATGGATGGGAAATCCCTGTTTGTTGCACAAGCCGTTTTCACTTCTTTGACTCTGCTGTGGACTAGTATAAGAATCAGCACAAAGCTGTCATACAGACCACACAGGATCAACACAGGAAAGGTGCAGGCACAGAGGTTTGGAAAAGCAGAGCTTTGCTGATGCTCAAAGGGGTCAGTGTACTTTTCCATATTATGAGATTTCAGCTTTCACTTTGTAAGTCTTACTAAAGTAAGATGCTGTCACACAGACATGGAAAGAGTAATTTATAATTTGCCCATACTATGCCGAAGCAACAGAAATAGATAACAGAACAACTAAGGTACAGCATCAAGAGCAGTAAAGCAATGTGAAACACATTTGCATATTTTGTATTTTAAGAATAGCATTAGACATAGATACCATTCAAAAAAGAAATTCTACTTCTGTATAGAAGGGGTTTGTAAGGAGATTAATACAGCAGTCCCTAAGCAGAAAGCAAAATAAATTAAACTCCTGGGGTCATCACCAAGGGAAAAAACCCCACCCTAATAACACAAAAACCCCAAAACAAACAAACATGGAAATACAACACTGCATCCCCACCTCACCCCACCCCCCAAAGAAAAAAAATTTAAAGAAAATGAAGCAGTATGAATGAAAAGGCTGCCCAGCTGAAAAAAATTGAAAAGGTGAAATAAAAGACTACAGGGAAGCTATAAAGCAGTCACACAACTAAACTCCTAGTCTGTATTTGGAGATCTAAAGAAAAAATCTAGCAAAAACAAAATTGTACTTTTGTTAATATTGAAATCACAATTACAATTTCATACCAAATTATAATAAAAACAACTGTAGGGTGATAAATAAATAAGCATCAGCTGCTAGTTATCGAAAGCTGTACTTACCAATACTGTATTTTAACTGAAAACCTACAATGTCTCCCACGAACAGTCTGATTCAAAACTTCTGTAGCAGTCAGTCCAATTTATAGGACTGGTGATTCCTGAACTGGCCATCTGGGAGTTATGATGGTCTTAGACCATACCCAGTAAGCAAACCCAGTGTTTTGAAGGGTAAGATTTTAGCAGTGGGCATACAGACCTTGCAGCTGGTTTCAGGGGCAAAGAATGGTCTCATAGTAGAGATACTGTCTATGTCTGATGTATGTAATTTTGGGTTTTTTGAGTTTTTACTCAGCAGGAATTCAGTACAACACAACACTCAAAGCAGCCTCGTTCACAGAACATATTGACTGAAGAGATCCCATGAGACAGGAATGAAGTTGAGCTATAAAACCCATATTAAGAGACCATAACCAGATTATGAACACAAACATTTAATTATGGCACTGAGACTAGCTCACTTGGCAAAGCAGCTCATCAGCTGTCGTTTCAAATGAGTGTCAGGATGTACTAGTCAATTAGAAGTCCAAGGAAGGTTGCTAGTGATCACAAGACAGTTCAGATCTAGCAGATGCCCTGGATGTTTGATTGTGAGGTCAAGCTACAGCCTTCCAGGATGTCACACACGCAGATTAAAATCAAACTACTTCCAGAAATTTCTTGTGGAAATAGCAGCTGTGTTACCATCTACAATTCCTACCCTTTAAAATTGTTGCATACATATTACAAACATCTCATTTAACACCATCATACCAAAAAATATTCATCATACCCTGATGTCTGATGAAGCACAGTGAAGACAAACAGGTATTTCCAACAGAAAATCCTCAATTGAAATAAAATACCTTCCTAAAGTGTTTCTACGTAACAGAAAGCTCAATAAACTGGGGGTAAAGTACTTAAATGCTTGAATCAAACGATGGAATTAATGGAACTGTGGGAAGAAGTACCTTGGAATAAAAAATGTTTTATCTCTTATTCCCTTAGTAGCTGCATGGGTTGTCAGTAGGAAAAAAAAAGTCTTCTAAAAAGCCAAGTTCAAGCCCCATTTCACCACTTGTCCATCCTGTTCACCATCAAAAGACTCTAGAGAGAATTACCAGGATGATCAGGCTGCTATGACTAAGGAAAGGTCTGAAGTACAGTCTGTGCTTTACAGTAGACTCAAGCATATGGCTATCTGCTATGCTGCAGCAAATCACTGTGAAGTTCAAGATGCCTGTCTCTCATTGTTTTCACAGTGACCCGATGCCAACAGCCAGGACCACAAATGTTTCTTCCTGAAAAGGTCTGCACAAGGGTCTTTCAGCTTCACAAACAAGCTGATGTTGGGCAGCTCACCAGGATAAATGGACATACTAAACCAGGAACTGGCTTCTTCCAAGACAGCCCAAGTATAGTATAAACACAGGCAATACATGAAACTGCATTTGCTATCACTCTTTATAGTAGACAGAGATTTTGCTTCTCATCTTATCTTGTACTCCTGATAGCAAAAAATCTCTCACTGTTTTATTAAAATCCCTTTCTGACACATATGCCACATTCAAAAGGTTATATTAATAGCATGAAAAGTGTCACATTTTTCTCAAAAGTTTTACAGATTATCCAAAGAAAGCATCTTCAGGCTTGAAGCTATTTCCCAAGCCCTGCCATGCATGATCTACACCCAATATTCATAAAAGGAGAGCTCTAAAAGAGGTGGTTTGTGCAAATACATCCAGAACATTCTATTCAAAGCACTTGAAAGCTGTTATTGTTTCACAGAAATGTTAATTACAAAATACAGAAGTGCACAAAATAATGCATTAATACAAAGATATATTTTTCCATCACCAGAATACAAGAACCGAAGCATGGACTAATGGCTGACAAGAAACACCAGAAGTTAACTGATGCCCACCTTAATAAATTGGTTACATGACAAGACATATTCAGTCTCTTAAGCCCAGTGTTTAACAGAAGATAAGGATATGCCTTTGAACATTCTTTAAAAGTTATCATATCCTGAGAGGTCAGAGCAATTTTAGCATGATGCAGAAAATGTTGATGTTTTGCAGATGGTTGTAGCAATGCCTCTTCCTGCAGGAAAATCAGAAGGTTTTCATTTCAGACAACAGCAGGGGTGAATTAGGACTTAGAATAAATAGGTCAGATTCTGCCAAAAATCATGGTCCAGACACATACATGTGCTTGCTTAAGAGGGAAAAAAAAAAAGTCCTTTCAGAAATGTCATGTAAAATTCTACTTTGATGAGTATCCAAATTACACTAAAGTTGCTCAAATCCTTCACTGTTAAGGGATGTATATTTTGTAGCTATCAAAAAAAATCTTACTTCAGACTAAAATGTGATAGCGTGCAGAATGCAGTGCCACTGCAGTTGCATATTTTAAATTGGCTTCCTATTACATGCATGTTTATAGAATCAGGTGCCTCCCTATTCCATTATGCTGGAGTCAAAATTTCTGCATAAAAGTTGACCTGATACTTCTCCAAGCCTTTTTCTCTCCAGAAAAAAGAAAGCAGTTCTGCAAAGCTTGTGGTTACCTGAATAACTTCAGACATTAAAAAAAAAAATAAATCCCCAAAGCCAACAGCTTCTAA
>VYZU01050062.1:106099-117613 GCA_013401355.1 Ceyx cyanopectus
AGGGCACATTGTTGGCTCATGGTCATCCCCCTGTCCACCAGGACCCCCAGGTCTCTTTCTCCAGAGCTGCTCTCTAGTACATCAGCCCCCAGCCTGTACTGATACATGGGGTTGTTCTTCCCCAGATCCAGCACCTTACACTTGCTCTTGTTAAATCTCATTAAATTTCTCCCTGCCCAGCTCTCCAGTCTGTCCAGGTCTCTCTGGATGGCAGCACAGCCTGCTGCTGTGTCAGCCAATGTTTCAGAATGTTTCCAGGGAGGGCATCAACCACTTCTCCGGGCAACCTGTGCCAATTCTGTCAACACCTGTAATGTGGAAAAAAAAATAATTCCTTATATCTAGACTAAATCTCCCCTCTCTTAGTGTAAAACTATTACCTGTTGTCCTGTTGCAACAGGTCCTTCAAAAAAAGATTGTCCCCATCTTTTGCATAGACCCCTTTAAGTAATGAAAAGCCACAATAAGGTCTCCACAGAGCCTTCTCTTCTGAACAGACCCAACTCTCTCAACCTTTCTTCACAGGAAAGGTGTTCCAGTCCTCTGATCATATTCATGGCTCTCCTCTGGAACCACTCCAACAGGTTCATATCTTGTGCATCATCCCAAGCCTGCTAAGAAGTGGAAGTCTTTCCACACATATCAATGAGATAGGACTCCACTTCCTGACTGTGGTAAGCACCACATCTAAGGACCTGTAGAATCAAAACCCAAACAGTGTTCCTCATCTCATTTTTCATTGAGGAATGCACAAACTTTTTGCTTGCAAAGTATTTGGTATGTAAAAGAGAGACAAAATTTACTGTGGCTGTTGTGGTTTTATTCCTTTTGGCACACCTCAAATACAATCCTCATTATGCTCTCTGTTACCACTACACTTTACTTTTTTTTGCTTAACTTACCAAACCTAGGAATGAGGGAGCTGGGACATGGAAATTATAAACCAGAATAGCAAATGTTATCAGAATATGTACTTTTGCATCAAGAGAAAGTGAACCAAAATTTAACAAGTATCTGAGGAGAAGAAAAGGCTTGCTCTCTATGGCTTAGAGGCATACTCTGGCTCTAAACACCCTTAATACATCTACCTAATCAATCATACTTAAACTGTTCAGTTACTGCATAGTACATGGGAAGGACAGGCCAAACTCCTACAACGGCATTAAAGAATGTAGGATCTAAACCCACTATTAATATAAGGGTCTGTCATACTTCAGGACATTCCTTTCATCCACTACTCTTCTGCTCCTCTTTTAAATTAAAGTAACAAAATAATTACATTTAAAAAATCCCATGTGACCTCAGCAGTGCAATGCTGTGAGCAAATTTATACATTCAAAATGTTTAACACTGCAAGTGGCTATGTCACTTCATTAGGTATTTATTTCTTGGTTTTCTTCCCATTTATTTAATAAAGCAAATGCTAACTTAAGACACTGTGCGCTGTCTAAGCCTCATCCTGCTAGTTCATTTTATCTTAGCAGTTGATATCCCTCTGTCTGGTACTCAATAATACAGTTATGTGACTGGTTTTTAATTTCACTTTTCTTCCCTCTGAACACAGAGCAGAATCACCATTTGTTTACAACCCAGCTGTGCTCCTATAAAGCCACTCCTCAGATAGGCTTTGGCCAGAAGACAGTCTTACAGCAGTGGGATACTAAATCAAAAACCTTTGCCCCAGTTCATGAAAATGCTTAAACAATATGAATTCAGTAAGGCTGTAACTCTGAATATGTTACTGCAAAGGGCTATAACTACTCATTTGTTTCCCATCAAATTCAATCTGCTTTGGATCTAGTCCTAGACATTTGCTGGAAGGTGTCATTAAATAAAATGAGTGGAAAGTCAGGCCAATAATCTCTCTGTTTCTAAGAAATCAGTGGTTGTAGCTTCTGTCCAATCATCTGCTTAAGATGTAGCCACAGGAGGACCATGCATCACACCCAGATCTCTGACTCATGTGTTAAGTATTTACCCTATTTTGGTTCTCTCTTTGAGTTATTACTTTAATAATGTAGGAAAGGCAATTACCTCAAGGTTACAGGTATTGGCATGTGTAACAGAGTGTGACTGGAAGTTCTGAACTGTTGCACAATAAAAACAGAAATTTAAAGTTATTAACTAAGCATATTAAAGGAAAAAATGAAACAAACTCTGGTAAATAGCAGTAAAAAAACCCAAACACCTCCCTATCACAGCTGCTTATTAGTGCTCGCTTCCTTTGCACACAGATTTTGGAAAATATTTCACAAAATACTTCTCATTTTATAAAAAAAACAAACGCATATTTGATGGCACATAAGGGATATAGCAGTTATGTATCACATGTGTTTCTAACAGGTTGCAGTTAAGGTCATTATTTGTAAAGATTATATGATAAGACAACTGAGCAAACAGGTATGATGGCTGAATGGTTAGTTATTTGGAGAGTCTCAAGTTAACTTACCTGGTCTGCCACAAACATCCCGTATTACCACGGGTGAGCTATATTCAGTTCCCTGCTGAAGTGAGAATAACTCTGTTTCCTTGTCTCAGAAGAGTGTGCCAAAACTAAGTGTGAAATATAACGGGCCAGCATGATGCCTGGGACTGACCCATCCTTTATCAAAGTCCTATCAGTGATTCAGAGCCTGCTCTCCGTAACTATTCGATAAGAAACACAGTGGAGCTCAAACATGTTAGATGTAACATAGCAAGTGTTGGGATTCCAATGGCTTGAATTTCTGTGCCTGAATGAATCCCATTCAAGAAAAGCAGAAGCTGAATGATACATTCCTTGAAAATCATATTATGTGCTGAATGTCTCCAAGAATTAGGAGTAAGAAATAATAAGCCACAAGTATTTCTCCCAGTTACATTGTTTTCTTTTTTTTTCCAAGTCTTCTTAATGTTCAAACTCAACAGTTCCTATACTTATGCCAGAATCTGGTAACCACAAGCAGGGATGATGTGTCTAACCACAGTCCCATTGCACTGAAAAAAATGTGTCTCTGCCTAAGGCTCAAGGTGGAGAAAGTTCTAAACCTCAGTGGTGCATTCTAGATAACAAATATGTTTATAAATTTGTAGAGCAATAAATAAGCACCTTTATAACTTCTGGTATCTTTTTTCTTTACCTTGTATTTATCAGATGAATTACCAGACATGTATGTAGATGTTATCTCTAAAGGATGAGAATATTTATTCCCTGACCAACAATAAATATAAAAATATCATTTACAAGCATCCACTTTACTGAATTTGCTATTTCTCAAAAAATACTAACTGAAAACTTCTTGCTCTGTGTTACAAATTGCAATGCAAATATTATGATTTTGTAAGTCAAACAAGATTAATATCCCTCTTTCCCTGCAGGAAATACTAATAAATGCTACAAGACTTTCCAGCTTTGCAGGAAGTGAAGCTGCTGGACTCTCATGCTTTTATATTTGGTTTCAGTGGGAAACTCATTTTGCAACTCCATCAAATACAGTTACATTCCTAAAATCAAAGCAGTCCAGCTGCCAGTCAATAGGACATCTGACCTTGCAGAGAAACCTGAAAGGCACTTGGACAAAACAACAGATCTGGTTACAGTTGCACTCTCACTGCCAAATCCATTAAAGCTTATCTTTAAAATGCAATTAACATTTTTAAAGTGGCCAACACCAAACCTATTTTCCAGCAGCAGCCAGAATCTTGCTGCTGCTTTCCTGCACCTTTGCATCGCTTCTATTTATAAATGACTTTGTTGTAACTCCAAATACCGTCAACATGTTAAATTCAAAACAATTACTTGCCTTTAGGGAGAGTGGCCCAGTGTCAGCCATCATCAGTCATGCACTCATTCTGGTTTCACAATCCCAGCTACCCTTGACCAGTGGACATTTGGAAGGTCACAATTCAAAAGCACATTTCTAAGTTTTATTAAATGACAAGAACTCTCTAGGGCAGCTTCACGTGCTCTGCGGTATCTCACTTAGTGCCCTCATTTTTCCTTCAGCTGCTCTTGTGAAGAAGTCCAGCTTTTCTTGCATACCTGTCAGAGGACATGTTTTGGCACTGGAAAGGCACCACTGAGTTGGTTGCTCCAAACCTCATGAGGAAGATGAATGAACTTGTACAAACACTGCTAAAATAAAGAGTACTAAAAAGCGCTGTTGATTTTTAGGACACACAACTTTGGAAGCAGCTGGAGCCTTCCTATGAGTCTGTATCAGTAGAAGCTGTTGATGTTGGCAAATCCCAGTTTTGCTTTGAGATTTTGTCTTAATAAACACATTTTTTTCACTTATGCTCCTATTTTAATTACTACCTATTAGGAGAGCAAGATGGTGAAATTTCACCTTTAATCTTATCCTTTCGTGATCAAATGATCTTGCATCTTGAATGGTCCTGTTTCTTGCTCTTAAATTCAAAAAAAGCTCAGTGCAAAGTTGGTTGCAATCTGGGCAAAACTCCCCATGACTAAAGCCTATGCTGCCTCTCAGAAACCTAAGAACAGTGCTCAGGGAGACCTCAATGCTGTTAAAAGTTGGTTGGTTTTTTTTCCCCTAGACATAAGCCAGTAAAAGCTGCTGGCATCAGCACACGGAGTGAAAGGCATGTCACACACGTCTCTTTCTAATAAATACTGCTGCACATCACAGCCTGGGCAATTTACCAAACCTAGGAGGAATCTGTTGCATGTGTGTAATGAGAAACAAGTCCTAGTAGTATATACACTGAAATCCTCCAAACTTGAAATGAAAAAAAAAATTATTTTATTACCTTTAAGCAACTAAGTTTGTGATTGAAAGTGATTTACTTGACAGGCCTGCATGACATCAACATAAGCAAACTCACTAGTGAGTATAAAGTAGCAGCAGAACACAAGCCATTCTGCATTATCAGCAGCATTAACTTACACTTGGAAAGTTTTCTGTAGACATCCCTACCTGGAGCACTTAGTCACATTTATCATTGCTTCCCCTTCTTCCACCCAGTAAGCCAAACCACCTGCTAGATAACAGGGGAAGAGAGAAGTTTTCAATTCTTCCCACCATCCTCATCACTTCAAATACTTTCAAATCACAGAATCACAGAATGTTAGGGGTTGGAAGGGACATGGAAGATCATCTAGTCCAACCCCCCTGCATGAGCAGGATCATCTAGACCAAGTCACACAGGAACAGATCCAGGCAGCTCTTGAGTGTCTCCAGAGAAGGAGACTCCACAACCTCCCTGGGCAGCCCCTTCCAGAGCTCTGTCACCCTCACTGTGAAGAAGTTTTTCCCTTGTGTTAACTTAAACCTCTTGTGCTCCAACTTACTCCCATTGCCTCTTGTCCTGTCATTGCATGACACTGAGAAGAGTCTGGCTCCATCCTCCCTACACTCACCCTTAACATATTTATAAACATTGATGATGTCCCCCCTCAGTCTCCTCCAGGCTACAGAGCCCTAGCCCTCATAAGGGAGATGCTCCACTCCCTTATTAATCATCTTGGTAGCCCTGCGTTGGACTCTCTCCAGTAAATCTCTGTCTTTTCTGAACTGGGGTGTCCAAAACTGGACACAGTACTCGAGGTGGGGTCTCACCAGTGCAGAGTAGAGGGGAAGGAGAACCTCCCTTGACCTGCTGGCCACACTTCTCCTAATGCATCCCAGGATGCCATTGGCCTTCTTGGCCAATGCAAGGGTGCATTGTTGTTTCATGGTCATCCCCCTGTCCACCAGGACCCCCAGGTCTCTTTCTCCAGAGCTGCTCTCTAATACATCAGCCCCCAGCCTGTACAGATACATGGAGTTGTTGTGCCCCAGATGCAGCACCTTAACTTGCTCTTGTTAAATTTCATTCAATTTCTCCCTGCCCAGCTCTCCAGCCTGTCCAGGTCTCTCTGGATGGCAGCACAGCCTGCTGCTGTGTCAGACACTCCTTCCAGTTTGGTGTCATCAGCAAACTTGCTGAGGGTGCTCTCTACCCCCTCGTCCAGGCCATCGATAAATATATTTAATAATACTGGACCTAGCACTTACCCTTGGGGGACACCACTAGTCACAGGCCTCCAGCCAGACTCTGCTCCACTGACCACAACTCTCTGGGCTCTGTCCTTTAGCCACTTCCCAGTCCACCTCCCTGCACCATGACTCAATCCACACTTCTTAAGCTTGGCTGTGAGGATCCCATGGGAGACAGTATCAAAAGCCTTGCTGAAGTCAAGGACTACCACATCCACTGCCCTACCCTCAAGAAGGTGAGGCTGACGGGCCTGTAGTTACCCAGATCCTTCCTTCTGAAGACTGGTACTACACTGACCTTACTCCAGTCCTCAGGCACTTCTCCTGTTCTCCAGGACTTTTCAAAAATGATGGAGAGTGGTCTAGCAATTACTTCTGCCATCTCCCTCAGTGCTCATGGGTGTATCTCATCAGGGCTTGTACAAACTCTGTCTTCCATCCAGAAACCACACTAAACTGCTAATCTATACTAGTACATTTATGAGTGTATTTAATGCTCCTACAATTGCTGCACAACTCTCTTCTCTTCCCTGCAAGAGTGTCTGCAGGACTGCAGATGTTGTGCACACCACACTAGCGCAAATGGTTTGCTCATCCAGCATATTTTTTGGTTTTAAAAAAAGGTCTGTTATAAAAACCCACATTCATTCATTATGACACATTCCATGAAATTTGATGGAGAGCATGCACACTCATCAAAGAAGACAAGGTATTATCACATGCCCTGCACCTTGCAGAAAAGTTTAGTTTAGTATCTCAACGTGTCAAATACAGCAATATCCTACCACTCTGAAAGCAAACTGTGACCTCCAGTTCTGCATCTCTTTGTGATGGCAGATTTTCAAGGGAATCATGAGGACCACATCCGAAATGAGCAGAATTACACAAACCTTCAGAACTAATAGCAGTGTCAGAGAAGACACAACTTGGCCTTGACCACCCCAAACACAAGGCAGTTTTGATAAATAAGGTAAGAGATGCCCCATCTTTCCTTCAACTGTCTGAGTGCTAAATTAGCTTTTCACAAGGGTGAGGCCCTACAGTTGGGCAGACTTGCTTCTCAGCAAGTCCAGCACTGCTGCTGCCTGTCAGCAAGCCACTTACGCATGGCTGAAGTGTCTAACAGATCTTTCTGGAATCCAGCTTGCACGCGGATTGACACAGAACAGTCTCTCTGGTTCTCTGTAGTTATCTGATGTTAAAAATTTTAGGTTTTCCAATTTTGCAGCATTCAAAGGTAGGAAAAGAACTACTTCATGAGATAGAATTGTAGAATTGTAGAATTGTTAGGGTTAGAAGAGACCTTAAAGATCATCTGGTTCCAAGGGCAGGGACATCTCCCACTAGATCAGGTTGCTCAGAGTCCCATCCAGCCTGGCCTTAAAAACTTCCAAGGATGGGGCTTCCACCACCTCTCTGGGCATCCTGTCCCAGTGTTTCACCACCACCCTCATGGTAAAGAAATTCTTCCTAATGTCTAACATAAATCGACTCATCTCTAGTTTCAATCCATTCCCTCTAGTCCTATCACTATCTGACATCCTAAAAAGTCCCTCCCCAGCTTTCTTGTAGCCTCCTTAAAATACTGGAAGGCCACAATAAGGTCTCCCTGGAGCCTTCTCCAGACTCAACAACCCCAATTATCTCAGTCTGTCTTCATAGGAGAGATGCTGTAGCCCTCTGATCATCCTCGTGGCCCTTCTCTGGACACCTTCCAGCATGTCTATATCCTTCCTGTAACAGGCACTCCAGAACTGGATGCCGTACTCCAGGTGGGGTCTCACGATGGTGGAATAGAGGGGGAGAACCACCTTCCTCAACCTGCTGGCCACAATATACTTAATGATAAAAGATACTTAATGAGAAGACATGACAAGCTCTTCTTCATAGAATCACAGAATGCATTGGGTTGGAAGGGCCCTTTAAAGGACCAATCCCTCTGCAATAAGCGGGGACAACTTTGACTGTATCAGGTTGACCAGAGTCCCATGAAGAATGGGACCTTGAATGACTCCAGGGATGGGGCCTCCAACACTTCCCTGGACAACCTATGAGGGGCAATGTTTTTAAACTAGAGAAGGGTAGATTTAGATTGGACATTAGGAAGAAGTTCTTTACTGTGAGGGTAGTGGTATCTATCACTACCTGCCTTTGTAAACAGTCCCTCCCCAGCTTCCTTGTAGGCTCCCTTCAGGTACTGGAAGGCTACTAGAAGGTATGCCAGAAGCCTTCTCTTCTGAGGGCCTGAACAACCCCAACTCTCTCAGACTTCTTTTATTTCTGACACTGTTCTGTCAACTGAGAATAATTTATATTGGCTTTAAGTACACCTAAGAAGAATGCTGATATTTCATGAGTCCTGCCCCTGGATCACACATAGACTGTACTTGCCAACAGAAGGAAGAACAATATTTAAGTAGTAAAGAAACATGCAGTGCACTTCAAGTCTCACCAGCATAAAGCATGACCAGTTCTGTCTATAAAGTTCCTCCTACTGTCTGAGAATTTAAACTACATTATTTCCTTGCATGTGACTTCCCCAGTGTCACACAGAAAGTGTGTGACATAATCCAACCCAGTCCCAGAGATGGAATGCAGCCTTAACATCAAAAGACCTCTACGTTTTCCCCAAAATGCGTAGTCAAGCAAGCTCTTATACACAATGCATAGATTGGCCAAATAACAATGCATAGATTTGCCAAACTGGACATAACTCGTTTACAATCCATGCTTAATACAGTGTTGGCAATGTTGATCAATATTTAGAAATTAATTTCCTTTACATCAGAAAAACCAGCCAGCTTCATACAGTAAACAATGACCAGAGGAAAGAAACAGCTGCAAGTTTCTTACATCCATCACCATTTTTTCTATTTATTGTTCTCAGGCAGATTTGGAAAACAGAGGAGCTTCTCAGAGGACAGACTGCTTTAAATGTTATTTAGGGTATTAAAGAAGACCTAGCAGCAGTGACTTCTAAGTCTGCTGCTTTTTCAAAGCACCTTCAACCTAGTAAGCAAGCAAAGACTTGGATCAATAACCTCAGACCGTAAAAAAGGTACATAGTCTTCTTCATCAAATAAATACCACACACTTCATAACTTTAGAGTGGCACTTTAAACTTCACCCTAAAGCTATAAACCAGTCAAGGCACTGAATTAAGTAGCAAAAGAATTGCTGCCCAAAGCATCACTTCTGAAAAACTTTTGCAGAGGTTCTTGGAGAATTGTAAGGACTATCCCCTGCAGAACAGCCTTCAATCAGATGAAAGCTTAGATTAAGGCAAGAGCCACTTCAGAAAAACAGAAGAGACCCCACACCTGTATTGAAGTACCAAAGGTGTAAAAACGAATTGTTATGTAATGACAGCACAGCAGCTGAAAACCTGTTGAGGTCCCCAACTCAGACCTACATCACTGCAGCACAGCAGACCATAGGATACTCAGTCACAGCTGACAACATATGAACTGTTAGAAATACCCCATTTCAGTTAACACAGTTAATTCCTTAGAAACTACAATGAACTGTTAAGAGCAATACAGAAACAGAAGTCTGTTTAGAAAACTTTGCAAAAAGGGCCTGAGAGTTTACTAATGACAAGTAACTATTTACCAAGGTACATAAACAGGCAGTCTCCTCTCTTACCACAGTTGTCAGCCATTTCTGTCCTCACTTGGACGTTCTGCAGATAGCTATATATCAATGAATGGAAGGTCTGTACTGACAGGAACATAACATAAATAGCAAACACTCAGGCTGCAGACCAGCTGGGACATTTGTTACAGCAAATTAAAGATGGCAGAGTGGAATAAATTTTACCTCTAACAGAAGCAGTTTTCTTCCCTTCTCTCCTCATGGACCAAAATTAAGACTTAGAGAATACTTATTTTCTGGAAGTGGGAAAAATACCTTAGAAAATCCTCAGTTCCAAGAATTATCAAATGGGACCTTCAAAATCTACTTCTGTGGTACTGAATCAATTTAAAACATGATAGACTCAACTGTGTGTTATTATTGCATTACACTGAGAAAAGGTCACAAAGTATTATCTTTTTAGTTTGAACTAAGATTACTAGAAATATTAACTATGTTACTCTTTGTCACTGAGCAACAAAGAGAACAAGCCAGATGTTGAGAACAAAACCACTCAATGATTAATTACTGTTGCTCATGTAATTGTTGGCAATTCCTCTTCTTTTCAGTCTTCAAATTGGATTGCCTACAAAGTTGTTGCACATTCAGTAACATCCTGAGTCATCACATGCCCTGATCCTTCAAGGTACATCTCTACAGGTGTTGAAATAGTATGAGATGCAAGTCCAGCGTACTGTATCCTACACAAAGATTCAAAATATCCAAAGAATCTATGAAGAATGTTGAGAGGACAACACAGGAGGTTCATATACCAGATAACTATATATTAAGCAAACCCATCAATTATCAATACCAGGTTGAATAACTGCTTATTCTTAAGGTAATCAATGTTATTTTTAATTATTTCTAGAACTATTAATACAAGAAACTTGAAGCTGACATTCTTGAACCTTAAGTATTTGGTCCTAAAATTTGCTTCCAGATCTTCCCTTGAAATTATAGAAAGGGACACAAAAGTAGTGTTGGGCTAAACCAGAGGGTCTCAATATACACAGAATCAACTACTTGTGTTCAAACCTTTTCTCCTAAAGCCACTTGTTTTAATAATTTTGAGTTTTCCACAAGATTGTGAACAAGTACATCTTCATCCCAGCAAACCACTCTGCCTTGCTAGTGGAACATCCACCGCTATGGGTATGCTATGAAAGGACGCATTACACGAAGATGTAAACAATCAGTTCCACGGCTACATGTTTAATACAACACATACCAAGATACCCCAGGTATTTTCCTGATTTCAGGCAACTGGCTCCAGGTCATAACCAAAGGCACTTCTGCCCTACATAGGCTCTTCCGATGGATGCCACCACCACAGTGGACAGAGGGAAGCCAGACAAGGGGCTCCAAAGGCGGCTGCCGATGCAGAATCAATGAATTCATATCTATTAAACTCACCTCGTTCTGTGTCCAGCTCCATCTGCCACCGCTTCCACACCTCACCCAGGCACTTTGCCCCCTTTCAGAGTGGGGCTGCACCCTGGGGATGTACACAGCAACTCTGCCAACACTGACGCACCAGGACATACACCTGTGAAGATCGAGCACCTACCACTCGCTGCCATCACCGAGCCCTCTCCCCTCTCACCCAGGCGGCCCACGCCTCTCAAAAACACGCCCCGGCGGCACCGACCTTGTTCAAATGGGGGCTCCTGGTGATGTCGTAGCCGCGCTTTTTGACGGCCTGGGCCCTGGAGTGGGTGGCCGGACTCCCCCCGTCCTGGCAGCTGCAGCCCCGGGTGATGCTAAGCAGAAGGGGCCTCCGGCCGGCCCCCACCATCCTCAGCAGGGGGCCGCCCACCCCACCGCACACCAGCACCATCGCCTAGCCGCGGCTTCTGTGGGCGGAGACAGCACGCCCGCGGTAAAATTAAACGGGCGA
>VYZU01050063.1:0-53917 GCA_013401355.1 Ceyx cyanopectus
TGCTAACTGTGGGGCACTGCTGCCTTTGCAGTGGGCTACTCTTGGGTCCCGTTGCTGAAGGATGGAAGGATTGTCACCCTGGAGCGACATTTGCCAGTTTCATCCAACCTGCCACCTGGCTACCTGGGTCTTGGAGACACAGAGTCACGAAGGGTAGGAAGGCCTTTTTAAATGGACTTAAATGGAAAAGGAAAAGGAAAGCTGAGCTTTTGTTACCACTGTAAGTTCTGGGCTTCTGTTGGTGCTCTGCTCAGCTGGAAAGATCCATACTTGCATGGCAGCCCCCAAAGCTTAAGGTTCTTAGGGATGGGAGACAGGTCATTTTAATTCCTCTTTCTGTGGTTGTATGGGTTAGAGAGAATATTTTTGTGGCAGGCTGGACTGGGCTGTTGCAGGTGGCACAGAGCAGGACAGTGGGCATGTGCTCTGTGCTCATGTTCTCATGAGAGCCCTTCTGCCTTGCTGTGGCTACAGTCAGATCACTGGTGTTTGTGCTGGGGGAGAACCCCTTCTTCTACCTCAGCCTGTACCTTCTGACCAGATGTCAGTCTGTACAGAGTCATCTTCTCACCACAGTCTAAAACCAAGTATGTGAATGTTGTCTGTTACAGCAGCCCAGTGTGGATGTGAAGTGGGTGGATGGAGCAAAGCCACTGTTTAAAATCAGAATCCACTTGGACTCAACCATTTACACCCAAGTAAGTGGACCATTTCACTCTTAAAGACTTTCAGCACAAATGCAGGAAAGAAATGGCTCTATCTCTACTACTGCTGTGCCACAGGTGCTGTGGGAAAGAGGTACCTGTGTTTGCAACACTGGGATACTTCTGGAGCAGCAGGACTGAGATTAATTGCAGGGATCTGCTCCTTTGGCTGGATGTGATGCGACAGTTGTGTGAGTGTAAGAGCTGAGGGAGAGAATGTCTTCTTGGCTAGTTGCACTGTAACTGGCAGGACCAAGGAAACATGGGAACAAATGATCTGCTTCAATGATGAAAAAGAGAGAACAACTGGTGGAAATGAGAGATTTCCCCAAATATTGCACTGTTTAATAAGTTAAAAAAAAAAAAAAAGATAAAATAAAGAAAAGTTTTCTGACAAGAGAAGACACAAGAAAATATTCCTGATAGTCCTGATTTCAATTTGAAACCAGTTCAGGCTGTTTTACCAAGTGCTTGTGTGTTCTGCCATCTTATGGCAGTGAAGGACTTCTCCAAGCTTCATATGATGTGCAGCAAAGATCCCCAGTACATGATCTGTGGCACCTCCTGTCAGCACTGGAAATGGCAAAATGCCATTGGGAGGGCTCATTGTCCTGGTGTGGACGTAATCAGCTGTATTTACAGTCACAGCAACTCACTTTCAGTATCACCTAAATCTGTTTTAGAGTCTTACTGATCCTGTACTGGACAGTAGTTTCACTCCCCACCATTTCCAGAAGTTTTTCAGGATTAAATAACCCAGTAATTTAATTTAACCTTGGAGGAGGAGGGAGAGGAATGAGAAAGGAGACTTTGCCTCAGATGGACAGTAGGAGGTCTGTGAGGCAGATGGTGAGGCAGTCTCACAGAGCTGTATCTGTGAGAATCCTGCTTCTCCAGGCCAATTTTGGATGAGCATTTGAGCTCAGGATAGTGCAACCACAGGATTTTAACACTGTTGGCAGTTTTGTGCTTAATCCTGAGATGGGCAGTGGAAAATGCAGGGAGCAGTACTATAGTCCTGGCAGGTGGCAGCTGGGACCAAGAGTGCCCCTGCTAGAGACACAGGACTTGCTAGAGACATAGCCTACTGCCAGAGGTAGGTCAGCAGATTGTTGAGGGTAAGCTGAAGAGTAGGAGCTGACAAATATTGAGGCTGCTGTATTAAACTTGTTTGTCTCTTCCAGGACATGCACTTGCACAAATTCTTCCAATATTGCCAGCTGGTTCAGGCGGGAGCTAAGGAAGTCCCAGGAGAGCTTGTTAAATACCTCAAGGTGAACAGTGCCTGTCAGTGGGCTTCAGTTGTTTTTTTTACAGACCATCAGTAAATACACAGACCCCTGCCCTGTAGGAATGTGGACTCACTGCAGCACTGGGACCAGAGTACTGTGCAATATCCTTACCTTTGCTTACTGACACAACTGTCTCCTGTCTGTGTCTGCTTCCCACTGCCTTCCACAGCAGATAAAACCAGTAGTCAGCATTGCTTTGCTGTGTTCTCAGCCAACCCTCCTCCTGGTGGGCACACACACTCCTCCCCTGCTGCTCTAGATCTAATTCAGACCTTTAAGTGGTAGCACAAATCTTTGTTTTCAGGATTAGCAATTCAAAACAGGAATTATTTTCAGGCTGAAAAAACTATGTGAGGTTATCAGTCAGTTAAATTTTGACCATAGGAGACCTATGACCCAGACCCAGCTTTTCAGCTATCAGTGTGTCATGAGTAAGGGCCTTGGAGGAGGTTCAGCAAAGGCTTCTGTGGGGAATATATTTCTTGACTGTTTACTGTCCTTGTTTCCCTTCAGAACTGCCTGTTTTTAAGACTGCTGCCATGGCAACAGCTTTGCTTTCAGTGGTGGGGATTTATCACCACAAAGTTACTGGGTGTGTTTCAGATAACATATAAATATTTTTTAAAATATAAATAATGGCAGCTTTTGAAGCTAAGCACTAAATGAACAGTTGCTTTGTTGTGAGAAGTTTTGTCAAGGGGCCCTGCCCCACCACAACAACCTCACTGCAGCCTGCAAGACAGGGAGACATTTACATACCAACCACAAGTGAGTGCTTCTTACCACAATATAAATTTCAGTGATGTAAATAACTAGATGCAGATTAAGAACCTTTCATTGGATTTGAAGATTTGAAACTGAAAGTGAAACACAGTTTTTCCTAGGCTCATATCATGAGACTCAGGCAAAAGAGGTCTTTGAGATGGTGGAGAGTGTTTGCACCAGACCATCTTGACCTCCACCAACTCCTTTAAATCCCATTTCCAATAGCAAGCTATGCTCATAGGAGAAAAGTCTCACTGCAAGTCATCAGGCATCAGGTTTCCACACTCCAAAGGCATTTGTGAAATGGGACTTAGTCACTTCAAAATACCATCACAAGTGTCAAGAAGAATTGTGAGCAAATTATCAGCCTTTAGTTCTGGGTTATTGGGGTCAAATCATGACATGTCACCTCTAATTAAGTCATAGCTGCCTGGGCACATCTGAGAGGACTAATACCTGCTGTGAGTGACTCATGTTGCTCCCTGAAGGCATGCAGCTGGGTTCTGTCAGTTGGAAGGCAGGCAGTGAGTGCTGCTCTGGGTCCAAGTTCTCCTGTCCTCTGGCGAGCTGAAGCCCACACCCTTAAGCATTGCTAACTCCTGTCCTATTGCCACAGAAATGTCTCTGGACTGTAAATATTTAACAGCTGCAAAACGTTGAACTAAAAGTGTCTGTGTTTTGAACATTTGTTTTAGTGTTTGCACGCCATGGAAATCCAAGTAATGATTCAGTTTCTACCTGTAATTCTTACACAACTATTTAGAGTTCTTACAAACGTGACGCAGGAAGATGAAGTAGCTGTCAACTGCACCATGTGAGTGTTTGGTAAACCATCTGCTTTTCTTCAGTTATACATGAAAAGTCACAAACTATAGGGAAAAGTAGGGTGTGGTTTCCCAGTACAAGGTGCTAAGTGGCTGTCCACTGCTGCTTGCTCCCATCATCCTGCTGGGAAACACCAGCTGCTGTCTTCTCCTGGCACATCTGAGTGCCACGGGACATTGTGGGGCCCCTGTCCTAGAAGCTGTGCGAAGAAAACTGTTACTTTAAAGATGCTCCAGGTGTGGTTTTCAACAGGACCCAATTTACTGGGACGTCAAAAGGCTCCAGAGCACCCAGGTGCAGGCAGCGCAGCAAGTGTGGTTTTCCAACGGGAGTGATGCCCTGGTCTCCTCCTTGTGTACCCTGTGTCTCAAGTGTGGCTGCAATTCTCCTGCAGCTGGCAGTGTCAGTGTCGCACTGCAGCCGGTGGTGTCCCTCTGCAGGTGGCAGTGTCAGTGTCCCACTGCAGCCGGTGGTGTCCCTCTGCAGGTGGCAGTGTCAGTGTCCCACTGCAGCCGGTGGTGTCCCTCTGCAGGTGGCAGTGTCAGTGTCCCACTGCAGCCGGTGGTGTCCCTCTGCAGGTGGCAGTGTCAGTGTCCCACTGCAGCCGGTGGTGTCCCTCTGCAGGTGGCAGTGTCAGTGTCCCACTGCAGCCGGTGGTGTCCCTCTGCAGGTGGCAGTGTCAGTGTCCCACTGCAGCCGGTGGTGTCCCTCTGCAGGTGGCAGTGTCAGTGTCCCACTGCAGCCGGTGGTGTCCCTCTGCAGGTGGCAGTGTCAGTGTCCCACTGCAGCCGGTGGTGTCCCTCTGCAGGTGGCAGTGTCAGTGTCCCACTGCAGCCGGTGGTGTCCCTCTGCAGGTGGCAGTGTCAGTGTCCCACTGCAGCCGGTGGTGTCCCTCTGCAGGTGGCAGTGTCAGTGTCCCACTGCAGCCGGTGGTGTCCCTCTGCAGGTGGCAGTGTCAGTGTCCCACTGCAGCCGGTGGTGTCCCTCTGCAGGTGGCAGTGTCAGTGTCCCACTGCAGCCGGTGGTGTCCCTCTGCAGGTGGCAGTGTCAGTGTCCCACTGCAGCCGGTGGTGTCCCTCTGCAGGTGGCAGTGTCAGTGTCCCACTGCAGCCGGTGGTGTCCCTCTGCAGGTGGCAGTGTCAGTGTCCCACTGCAGCCAGCAGTGTCAGCGTCCCTCTGCAGCCGGCAGTGTCAGTTGCGTCCCGTTGCGTTGTTTGTTGTGCGATGCTCTGGCCGCTCCTGCAGCCCCGAGAGGGCAGCACCGCCTCGGGCCTGGGCCAGGCTGGAATGCGGGACCCAAAGGAGAAGAAGGTGCTAAAGCAGCTTCCCTGTGTAGCTCTGGCCACGACCCCCCTAATGCGATGGATGCACTGAAACATCCCTTTTCTGCCCGTGGCTCTGCCTCTGTGAACCACTGCAGTGTGAAGTTGGGTGGAGGATCCCACCCCACTCTGCTCCCCCCACTCCGGGGTATGGTGATGCATGTACCAAAAGCATCTTGCTGACATAAAAACAGAAGTTTGAGGCTGAGCCCGGATCCCCCAGGATTCAGGGCCCATTGCAGTCCTAGTCTTGTGGCTTGTGCTGAGTTGTGGGGCGTTCTCCTGTGTAATCTCACTCTGAATCATCAGAGAGCAAGGACAGGAGAACAAGTGACCCTGGGTACCTGCTGGGTGACCATCTCCCATCTTCACTGCCAGACATTATTTCAAAAATTGGCCTGATGCTTTTAGTTTGTCAGTAGCTTTCTGTTTCATGACAACTGTTTTCTCATCCAGAAGTTCAGAGTGGAATTTAAAACCCACTTTATCTGATGTTTGTAAACTCCCTGTGTTGGTCTATGGGGTCTGTGACAACATGGAGTAGTTTATTATTCCCTCTGTCCGGGACTGGAATGTGAATCCCCAATGTTGGCTGGGCAAACCAGATGCTTGCTGCCTTCATCAGCACCTGGAGTGCTTCCAGAGCTCTGTCGTGTTCTCCAGGGACTTCCTGTCCTTAGTGAACTGCAGGGCAACAGCCCCAAAATAATCCAGTGCATGTAACAAGGAGCAAATGATGTAAATTCAGGAAAGAAAGAGTCTTCCATAATTATATTTAATATAATTTATTAGCCGAGGATGCAGGCAGGTATTAGAGTATAACAATGTCAGATTTTTTCCCCCCACTTTCAGCGGAGATTCTGGGGGGGGGGTTTGTGTTCATTTTGCAGACTTGGTGTAGTAATTACTTCTTCACTGTCACTTATTTTATCATTGAGAAAAGGTGTCCAGTTCAGACAGACTGAACGTATGATAAGCTGTACAGTGTGGTGTATTCTATTGCATGTGCAGGTGGGACAGGTGGGCTTGGTCTCCAGATAGCAAGTCTATGGATACAACTAAAGAGAGCTGGGTGATGAACAGAATAACTTAGTATTTTTGTTTTCAACTTATCTAACACCTGAACATGGTTCAGGTGCCTAATGCTCTCTGCAACACAAATTGAAGTAGCCACAGGCTTTAATCCTGGTATGCATGGAAGACAGAGAACAGCATATGTCCCCCTGCAGAGAAATGCTTCACCTCCTTGTGCACAAGCATCAGACAGCTAATCTGGGTGGCACCTGGTCCAGCACCAATGTGGAGAAGCAGCTTTGGCCACCTGAGTGGAGCCCTGAGTGCTCTGTCAAGGGGCTGTGTTGTGGCAAGGATGGTGCAGCCACGGGAGCTGTTAGGGGTCCAAGTACTGTCTCTGCAAATCAGGCCATGCCTCCAGTGAGGCTTTTGGGGTTGAGCAGGATAGGACACAGACAGTGTCTTCTTTCATAAGCTGGAGGAACTTGTCTTGGCATTGTGTGCTGAACACAAACCACATTTCTTCCTAGGGTTCTTCTGCACATTGTGTCCAAGTGCCATGAAGAAGGTCTAGACCACTACTTGCGCTCCTTCATAAAGGTCAGTTGTGTGCCACTGCTCTGCAGCCCTCTCCTCTGGGAGCAGGCACACTGCTGACACTGTTCCTCTTGCCTCAGTACGTCTTTCGAGCCGAAAAACCCAGCGTCACACAGGCAAAGATGACTCATGAAATCCTGGTTCTTTCTATGGCCACGATCTTGAAGCAGTCAGCAGATTTCCTAGCCATCAATAAGCTACTCAAGGTAAATGCTTGGCTGCCAAGGGTGGAGGGGAGGAAAAGGGGGTCTGGTATAAAGCCCAACAATTTCATCCATCTAAACCCACCACAAGAGCAAAGCTACCAGAGCAGCTCCTTGCATCCACATCCTTGAGATTCTCCCCTTACAGCAGAGATTAGTTCTTGCAGGGAACCTGGCTGTGTTAAGGCTTATGGAAGGGTGCAGCAAAGAGCTTTTCACTTTGCCAGTTTTACCTCTTTTCTTCAAGCCACATGTGAGGGGTTTCACAGGAGGCAGTTCTGCTGGCTCCTTGGAGGGTGCATTGGAGTGCAGAGGGGTTGGACTTATTCCCAATCCAGGACTGACAAGACTCCTCCAGGTAGCAAAGGCACACTTGACAAGCTAACTGTGCAAGCACAGCTATGCTAACAGAAAACCACTTGAATGTGAGCTCTCCCTCCCACACTACTGCTTCCCCACATAGTCTAACATGTTCAATAATGGTTTTGTTTGTTCATTCTAGTACTCGTGGTTTTTCTTTGAAGCACTGGCAAAGTCAATGGCAATGTACTTACTGGAAGAAAACAAAATCAAGGTAAAAATGAATTTGTTTGGTGCTGCTTTACAGAACCATCACAAGCTCCCCTTCAAAAGCTTTTCTGACAAACTGTGTAGCTCTTTATTTACCAAAACTCCAAAAAGCTGAACAGCTGGCCAGACCTAGCTTTATTTTCACTTTACTTTTCCCTTCTTCCCCTTTTCGCTCTCAACTGGAACTTAAAAATTCCAGACCTCCCTATGGCTCGTGCAGCCTCCTTTTCAGTTACTAGCTACTGCAGATCCAGACAGTGCTTGCTTGGTGCCAGTGTTCATTAGGAAACAACCCAAACAGATGCTGGAGGGGAACTCAGTTGTCTCCAGCACTGAGTGCAGGCCATGCTTTGGTTTCAGCTGCCCAGAGGCCAGAGGTTCCCCGACTCCTACCAGCACGCGCTGCATTCCCTGCTGCTCTCCATCATTCCCCACGTTACCATCCGCTACAATGAAATCCCTGAAGAGTCCAGGAATGGCAACTTCAGCTTGGCTAACTTCCTGAAGGTCAGCAGGTTCTTTCCTTGTCCCAGGCTTTTAACAGAAAAAAAAAACCAACAAACCAACCAACCAATAAGAAATAAGCAGCAAGCAAACAAATGTGTTTGTACTTCACCATCTCTCTGTTTTCTTCAGTGCTGAAACTCTAGTGGGGTTAAGCTTTCCTAAGAAAGAAACTTTCTCTTTCCAAGAGAGACTATAATGCTACTTTATTTAGGGTTTTCAGTCATGCCTAGCAACTGTTCAAAACCAGAGAGGAAATATATCTGTTATCTTTTTAAGTGTTGCTGTTGTCCACGGGAGACTTAAGTGAGGTCATCCAAATAATTTCAGAGAAACAGGACCAAGTATGTTTTGGAAAGTCAGCAGCAGCCCAGAGTATCAAATCTGACTACTGGAAGAACAGTAGTATGGAGATAATTTAGATTGATTGCTTTTATTTTAATGATTGGTCACGTGTTGCTATTTTTTTTCTCCAGCGCTGTTTAACTTTTATGGACAGAGGATTTGTTTTTAACTTGATAAATGATTATATCTCTGGATTCAGCCCAAAAGACCCTAAGGTAAGCAGTATGTTTCTTGAAAAATGGTTTGCAGTTGTACATATCTGTCAGTCAAAGCTCTGTAGTGATTGTTTTACACAACTCTTGAAGGCCTTTTAGACACTGTTCCTGTAGAGTCTTTTGGAGGCTGAGAATTCCAAGAGCCTGTATGCAGCTAAGCTTTAAAACAATGTGAAGAGTCAGAACTAAAGGAGAGATTGGCTAATAGTCTGGGTGAAAAAGGTAAAGAAGTCACAGGTGTCAGCACTGACACTTAAGGGAAACAACAGAAAAGTTTGCCAGTTATTACTGAGTTTCACCAAATGCTATTTAGAATCCCCAGTTCTTGTGCAACAAACACTTTCAACTGGAAGTGAGTCAAACTGAAAACATAGTTTGTGTTTTGTTTTGTTTTGTTTTTTTTTCCTCAGCTGCTGATTGAATACAAGTTTGAATTTCTGCAAACCATTTGCAATCATGAGCACTATATTCCTCTGAATTTACCAATGACCTTTTCCAAATCCAAGCTGCAAAGAGTTCAAGGTATGTCCTTTCTCAAGAGGCTGGCTAGAGATCTATAATTTATTAGTTCTTGATGGCTTCTGACAGATGGAATTTGGTTTGGTGTCAAGGAAGTTAATGTCCTGGTTAGCCTGATGTACATTAACGACAGAAAAAGAGCTATTCTAGAAGGTTTACCTCATTTTCCTCCAGAATAGTATGCAGTGAGTCTTTTCAGTATTTCCTATGTTTAAGTGTGCATGGGACTAACAATATCCAAAAGAAACTAGCCCTATTTCAGTATATACACAAATGGTGCAATTGTAAATCTTTATTCCCACAAGTGTCAGCATCCCCTGAGAAGTGCAAGTCTCATCAGTTGGTGCTGTAGAGAATGGAGATACAGGAGAGACTGAACTCACTGCTATTCACCACAGGGCAGATGGAGTTTGCCAGGGGCTGAGCTGAGGCACTATGCAAGTCTGAATTGCTGCAGCTCTGCTACTGATGACAGTGCAGACCACAGCACTGAGCCCAGCAGCCTGCCTCATTGGCCTCCTAAGATTACTATAAATACATCCTCATTCTCTTTGAGTCATGATTTATCATCTGTGCTAGATAAATCTAGTCAAGATTGCTGGGTTTGGTTTCTAATAGCCTGGCCAAGATAAGCACCAGAGATGTTTGTGATTCTTTTATG
Source organism: Ceyx cyanopectus (assembly GCA_013401355.1). Taxonomy (NCBI): domain Eukaryota; kingdom Metazoa; phylum Chordata; class Aves; order Coraciiformes; family Alcedinidae; genus Ceyx; species Ceyx cyanopectus. The sequence continues at coordinate 9,537 of VYZU01050063.1, forward strand.
TGGATGCCTCCACACCCAGTGGATGATTTTGTTTCCACTGGAGTCAAGGGGGTGTGTGATTGTGCCTCAGGGTGCAACCATACAACTCCTAAAATGGTTCCACAGACATCCAGGTGGCAGAAGCAGCAGTAACTGAACTTTCCTTTATTTTGGTGTATTTCTGACTGCTGGAAGTTTTCTGGACTAGCTGCTAATCCCTTACACTTGCATCAGTTTGGCCACCTGCCTCACATAGTGTAACAAAGTACTCTGCTAGAAATGGCTGAGAAAGAGAAAGTCACAACCACAGTGCCTCCCTGATGCTTATGAGTGGCATGATAACATAAGGATGCTGTTTCTTGGTTAACATTCACCTTTGCATTTGTGATGGTTAAACTGAAAAGCTGTAAGAGCTGCTCATCTTTCCTCCTCTGTTTTACTGTGACTTGGACCTACCAGCTGAGGTTCAGCCACATCTCTTGACAGCAGAACAGCCTCTCCTCAGGTAGCAGAGGTGTCTGTGCAGTAGTGTTGGTGCACTGCTTGCCACAGTGGAGCAATCTTCATTGCAAACTTCTCTGTTTTTCTGGGCAGTCCTGTGGTTACAGGGGCCAGTGAGCTCAGAGGTGGGAAGGCACAATGTGTGTGTCACCAAGGAGATCTCCTGCTGGCATGTCTCACCTCTTTTATCAGCTTGTTTGGATGAAGAGAGGGGGCATGCCCAGCCCCCTACTACTCTGTTTCTGGGAAAAGAAGGAGTAGCCCCCTACTACTGCTAGGAAGGTGGAAAAAAAAGGCTTCTGCAGCAGGAGCTGGTGTAGAAGGACCTGCATGAAGAGCACATCCCTGTTACCACATCCTGTTGAGCTCAAGTGTTGCATCTTGGAGCAGTTTCTCTGAAATAGCTAATAAGGGTCTGGTTGCTGCTCTGCATCACTGCTGCCTCACCCAGAGGTCATGTGTGTTACATCAGCCACAGCAAAGCCCTGAGACTATCCTCACAGCCAGCAGCACAAAATTGTTTTTACAGTCTTGGGATAGCATAGAACCCAAGAGACTGACAAAGGCTGGAATTTAAGCAATGGCCTTAAAAATAATATCAATATTGACATACTCTCCTGTTTCCCCAATATTTAGATCATTACTTATTCCTATTTAGTTTTGCTTTCTATTTGTCCCTTCTCTTTTTGCACACAAATGAGACTTTTTTTAGTGGCTTTAATAGGAAGGTCCAACTGGGGTTACTGAATCCTATAATGTCAAATTAAATACACACCTCTCAATCAATAGTTTGCATCCAACTAATAATATAACCATGATATGTGACACTTAGGCACTTGCTAACATGACTAACAATGAAATCTAGATAATGCTCCAGATTACTTTCTCTTTCCTCTGAATCAGACTTTCACAAACCAGTAAATGCTACTTATGAATCAACAAACTTAAAAATATCTTTTGTAGTCACAGAGCTGTTGGAAATCTTTGGCTGGAATTTTCAAGGCTCCATATATTCATCCTGCCTTACCACAGAAAAACTTTCACATCTGTGGGGTTTTAAAAAAAAAAAGTCTGTGCTAAGCACAAAGCATTTGTACCATTTGGGGGAAGAACACACAGCTTTGGGGCTATCCCCCTTGGAGGCTTAAAATAACAGTCAAATGGTGCCTGTTTGTGGTTGTGATTATGTGTATGGGTTGCTTGACAGAGATAACAGTGTCAGAGCAAGGTCATTCACAGCAGCCTGAGTGCACATGTACCCTGCACTGAAATCTGTGTCTCTGTTATTTCTCTGCTGCATTATTCAGGCACATCAGTGCCTTACCCTTTAGCAGCTGCTCTTTTGATCACAGTATATATCCTGAATCTGCATGAGATGCAGAGTCCAAGTTAAGTTAGCCAAGCTGATGAGATACTGAGCTGGTTTCTGCTGGTAGTCAGTGCAGCATTTAAGGAGCTGTATTCAGTACCTGCTGGGAAGATAAGTGAATCTCCCAGTTTCTGTCAAGCAGCTTCCTGGAACCCTGTCCTGGCTCCCTGGGACCTGGTGAGAAGGAATGCAGATTTCAGAGGATGTGGAACAAGCTCCAGAGAGCACTGCTAGGGTTGGGTGACTGTGATAAATGCACTGTCTCCACTGTCACCACCCTCACAGCTGCTCCATGGAGATGCAAACTCCTGCCTACCTGAGTATACAGGGGATTTACAGGAGTAAAAACCCCAGGCAGGAGCAAAGCAGGCAGTAAATCATACTGTCTTGCCTTGTTTCATCTACCTCTGACTTTTTGGAGCACTAAGCTTTGTAAAGCACTGCACAAATCCTTCTTTCAGTTGCTGCTGGAATGGTGAGGGCTGAAATTAATGATTAACCTGAACTGGAAGATGCCAAGGTCTTTGATATGACTTAACTCAGTGGTGAAGAAAGTCAGTTAAGAATTTATTGAAAGATCAGTGCACTGTAGTGATGATGTAGTGAGTGATGAACTGTGTTCATTGACTTGTGGCTTCCATGACCATTCCATCTTTCCCTGAACAGATCCTTAGAATGGTTCCCTTAACCACTGTCTTGCTTTTCCTTTCAGATGTAACTCTTGAATACAGTTTAACTGATGAGTATTGCAGGCATCACTTCCTGGTGGGAATGCTTCTTAGAGAAACCTCTGTTGCCTTGCAGGACAACTATGATATCAGATATACAGCCATCTCAGTATTAAAAAGTCTCTTGATAAAGCATGCCTTCGACAACAGATACCAGCACAAGGTCAGGCTTTTGTAATTTTTTGTCTTTTAAATGTAATATTCTTGAATTTTATGAAAAAACATGTCAGAGTTTTAGAGCTTGCACGGCACACCAGAATTATTCTCAGTGTTTCTTAGGTAACTGTTATAAGTAACTGATAGCTATGGCAAAGCAATAATAGTTCTGAGAAATGATCTAGAAACACAAACAATGCAGTCAGATAACTGCAGCACTCTTGTTCATGCTGAGTATTTAGATAATAAAGCCCTCTGCCAATAAGGAACTTGAGAGGGTCATTAGCCAAGAGGCTGTTCAACAAAATTAAACAACATCAATGTTCTTCTGGTCTTGGGTTTAAATTAATAGCCTGCATGAATATACTATAATTAGGAAACAGGACTGATCTCTGTTACAAGTTAGCTGCATGTTTTGCTAAGTAGTGAATCAGAGGAGAGCATCTGTGGATACTCAGGACATGCTGGGTTTCTGCTGGGTAGCTTTCAACTTTGCTCAGATGCTCAGCATATGATATTGCTGAAAGAGCCTGGAGATGGGTTTGTGTTTTTCCTTGATGCTTCCTCCAGCTGACTCATGTCCTTGAAAGTGCCCAGCTACCTGTGCAAGCACTGCCTGTCCTTGTGCTAGGCTGTAAACATGCCTCTGTTCAGAGTTTAGCTCCAATTGCTCCATTCCTGAGTTTCACCTGGGAATGTGGATAGACTCCTGCTCATAAATGGTGTGAGAAGTGCCCTGAATGTTCCCAGAGCACCTGCTCTGCAGTACTAAGAGCCAGGTCCTCTCCTCTCCCTTCTCTGCCTGTTTGGAAGGTCTGAGCAGGAGGTGGACTTGCTTTGCAGCAAAGATCAGTGGTGGCTTGCACAACCTGAAAACAAATCTGCAGCCCATGGTAGTTGGCAAGACTTAATATTTCAGGAGAGATTTAACAGTTCTCTGCCAACTGGGGCAGAGGTAGCTTGTTTCTGCTCTTCTGGGTGCCTGCAAACCCTTACACTAATTCAGGAACTGTTTGACCCCTCAGTGGGCAGTTCTCTGCTTCTTCAAAACACTGGCCATCTTAAAATTGTCCCACTGCTTTTCTGTACATGTGTTGTGCTCCAGGCTGCGTGACCAGGAAAGTGCCTGGAGTCAGGGCAGGCTGCTCAGCTGGTGTCCCAAGACACCAAAGCAAAAAAATTCAAGTCACAAACAGAACAGGCTGAACGTGGCAGGGTGTGTTGCTGCAAGGAAACCCCGACTCTGTCAGTGGCTGAGAGAGGGTTTTCTTAACACAGGGGTCTTTTCAGGACTTCTTTTATCTTTTCTCATACTCAGAAGAATAAATGGAATTCTTGTAATTGTCGAAATATGTTGGCCAGTTTGCAAGCTTCTGATGTCTTCTTTTTTTTTTACCCTTTCTGTGAAGTCCAGAATAAGAAATTTTTAACAAAAAATAATTTGATGTACAGACCCCTAGATTTAGAAACGTTAACCAGACCATTTTTGATCTGCATAACTTAATCCAAATTACTGTTCCTACAAGCAGTCTTGCAGCATTTGTTATGGAGAATTCCTGAGTGCAGGCAGTAGCCAGCACCATGTGAGGAGCAAATGTTTTTGTTTCACTGCTCCTGAATTAACACGTAGCTATGAAGCCATGCAAGTTAAGTGTCAGTTGAAGAGTTAGGAAATCCAGGATTTAGTTTGTCATGCATCCTGTGTGATTGGAAATGTTATTCAGCCCTCAAAATCCCCGAGCACCCCAAGCTTGCTGATAGAAGGGGCAGCTCTGGAAGTGGAGATGAGAAACCAAAACAACCCATTTTGTGTTGTGTATGTGTGTGTATAACTCTAGCTATGTCAATATGTGTGTGTGTGTATTTTGGCTCCAGAGTTTTCCCTTTTTTGCTCTATTGACAGCCTGGGCTCTTACCTACATTTTCTCCTGTTGTTTTTCAGAACCAACAAGCAAAAATAGCCCAGCTCTACCTGCCACTGCTTGGGCTGCTGCTGGAGAACGTGCAGCGAGTGGGCAGCCGTGAGGCTCTCTCCTCCTGTGCAGCTGCCTCCAGCCCTGTGAGTAAAGCCCAGAGCTGCCTTTCTACCTTTCTGCCTTTCTGCCCTTCTCATCAGCCCTCTCCCTGCACCCCTGGCTGACTTGCACTGCCTGCAGCCAGGCTCAGCTTTAGAATCCTGCTTTCTTCCACCCACAGACCTGTAATTTGCACGTTTCTTTTAATCGGGCTTTTCCTCTGACTTTGTTCTGTCTGTAGCACTGGGTATGGTACCTTTTGCTTGCTGTGTTTGACATGTTGTTAGGTGAGGTTAAGTCCTTCCAAGTGTGATGAGTTGCAACAGGACTTAGCCTCAGACTCCAGCAGCTGTTCTGGGGACCTGCCCGGATGCCTGACTGTTATGTGTGGTTCTCAGGAAGGCTTAGCCTCTCAGACTGGACTTTCCTCCTTGTTTTGGGCACAATAAGAATAAAAAGAAGGCATCTGAGAAAAAAACTACTCAAAATTTCAACTCAAATAATGAAAAACAAATCAGAAGAACTGCTATGGTTTACTTTAATTCTGATATTCTTTATATTCCTCCCTAAGTCATTTGTCTCCTTGTTATGGAAGTAAGGGAATAGATTATTATCTTTCATCTGTGTTTTGAAAGCTCTGAATTGCCTATTTTTTTTTTTTGGTTTCATTACTCTCTTCTATGAGAGAATAGCTGCTCCTTTCCATTCCATAAAAACCTTATGTTGCTTTACAGGCATCCAGGGATGAATTCATGTGCAGTTTTGCATCGCCCTCAAATAGATCCAGCCTGATTGCAGACAAAGATCCAGGTAATTAATTTTTCTAAATTTTACTTTCCCATTTATTTTGAGCCTAGCTGTCACCAGCTTTCAAACCCATTACACAAAACACTCATCTGTCAAAAGACCTCTCAGAGTTTGTATGCTTTTCTTCTTTGGATGTGGTGTCAACCCAACTGTCCTTTCCAGATTAATCATCTTTTGACATGGAGCTTTGGCAAGCCCCATCTATGCTGTGCATACAGATCACATCCTCCACTCACTGTCTGATGCACTGAGGACTACTGGTGCAAAGGGATTAATTGTGGGATTTATTTCTTTTCAGCCTGTGGAGGAGCACTTTCAAATGGTCATGGAATAAAACGAGAGGACTCGAAAGGATCCCTGAACTCAGAGGGGACAACCAGTTCCCCAGATCAGAGTGAAAATGTAATGTATCTGGGGTTAGGAAGAAGGATGCTCACTGCAGCAGTCTGAGGGCTGTGTTAAACAAGAGGGAAGGAAAAGGAGTTCCCCATGGTAACACTCTCAAAAGCCAGCTTATAAGTATCTCTGTCTGGAAACAAACAGATTAATGTTTAACAGAGGAGGTCAGACTCATGGGTCTGGTATGCTTTCCCTCTATAAACATCTCTGAGCTAAAAATATAACTGTTGACTTATCAAAGATGAAAGACGAAACCCATGGGGAAACTCTCTGCTCCCATCGTGCATTTACCCATACTCAGATGTGCTTCCTGTGCATGAATGGACCTGAGCCTGGCCAGTGACCAGTGCACAGTGCTGGGAAATGGTTTTCACAGGCAGCTGGGAGGCAGTGCACCTCAACGTGAGATTGCCAGTGACCACTGACATGAAAACATCATGTATTTGTAGGAAAATCAGCACAGGGTAGTAACCACAGTCCCAAACTTGCAGAAGGTGACTGCAGTCACACCACAGAGAGCTCTGACCCCACTGTTCAGCAGGGTGTACTCTCCTTGCTGGCAGACTGCACGCATAGAAATGAGGTATTTGTACAAACCAGCCCCTGGTTTTCCTCAGGCTCTTTCCAGATGGCTTGGCTTGGTTGATTCACTGATGCAGCTTAAGGAATTTTGGCCCTTACAACAAGCAAGGCAGCACTGATCTGGGCTTCTGCTGGCTCTGTCCTGACATGCTTAGGAGAGGTGGGGCCTTTCAAGTTCTCCAACACAAAGCTGCAAGACCAAGTATAGCCAAACAGTTGACTATCAGCTGTTCATCCTCAGCAAAGCTCTGAGCATATTCTTCAACCCTGCTGGCAGGGTTTGCAGAAAGCATCACTGTTTGCCACCTCAGCTCCTCCCCACAGCAACACATCATCTTCTGGGTCCTTGAAGGTAGTTTTCAGCATCACTGAAAGCAGTTTTTCTGTTAGGGAATGCAATATCCACAAAACCATCTAAAAGTAATGCCACACATAAAGGAACACACCTTTAGTGCTGCTCTACAGAGGTAGATATGTTGCTTAGCTCCTTTTCCCCTGGAGTCAGTTGTGTGCTGACTTGATAGTTTGTCATGCTCAACAGTGAAGTTCTGGTTGTAGCACTGTATTGCCAACTCTGAACTGAATGTTTAATTCTGTTTTATGACTCACATCTACAGTTTACCTCAGAATAAACAACAAATAAATCTGTGGATCCCTCTCCAAAACATGCAAGGCACAGCTTTAAGAGAAATGTACTTCTTAGAGCTTAATTGTATCCATTTGTCAGAGGATATGGCTAGGGTGAGCACAAAGAATACAAAAAAACATTGGTAAAGCTTTAGAAGTCATGTTTCCCACCACAAAATGCCCAGGCTTCTCCCACACAGATTGACTCACCAGCAGGACTTAACTTAGATATCTAAGTTACTAAGAAGAAGGAAAAACAAGAAACATTTCCAAAAATCGGGGAAAAAAAATTAGATCATTTTCTTAAGCTGAAATTTCCTGACACTTTGTTTTGAAGTGTATGTCTTTAACAGAAAGTTAGCTTCTTGCTTTAAACTGTGACACATAATGAACTGTTTTGTTTGACAAGAACTGACTTCAAAAATGCCTGGGAGCTTAGTTGCTGCCCAGAGCAGGGGAAGTAAAAGCAGGGCTGCTGTGCATTTTGCTGGATAAGCCATCATACTCTGCCCAGACATTTTTTTTTCCTGGGCAGAGTAATGTTTGACCATGTGCCCAGGATTTCCAAACTGCTCATCTGGAAATGGTTGATGGGCAGCAATCCCAAAGAATGAGATGTCCCTCTCCAAAGCATAGTGCTGTGAGGGTGCACATGTAGGAGGAATGCTGGTACGTTTGGTGTGTGCCAGGTTTGCTGTGCCCACACTGCACGGCTTCTGGCCCTGTGCTCTGCTTGGGCACAGCCCAGGCACTCAGGGCACTGGCCTCTGCAGCACATCTGTGTCCCCTTAGATCCGCAGGAGCTCCACGAGGAGCAGCGTGTCACACTGCAGCCGGCTGGACCAGTTTGAGATCCGGACGCTCCTCATGTGCTACCTCTACATTGTGAAGATGATCTCAGAAGGTTAGTGGCTTTTGCTGCTGGAGGGCATCCAGAAAGACTGTTTTGGTCTGTAAGGTCCATCTTTTTTTTTTTTTTTTTCAAATCTCAATGCTTTTTTTTTTTTTCCTTTTTTTCTGATACTCTTTTAGCTTACTGGAACAAATTCTCCCCCCAGGAGCTGATCAATGTCCTTGTGCTTCTGGAGTGAGTATCATGAGGCTGCAGTTCAAACACTACCTTTGTGCAGCCAGCATTGGCCAAGAAGAAAAGTGAGTGCAGTGTACCTCGTGAAGTGCACACGGTCCTGTGCAGCACTAGAGGTGTCCAGCCAGGTTGTGATGAAATGCTCTTCCTCCCTCTGAGGAGAAAGAGGTGTATATTGAGGGAACATGGTGAAGTGGCAGTGCCCTGTGCTCAGTCTTGGCTGTGCAGAGGGTCCTACCACCCCCAGGTGAGCAGGGCTCACAGCACAGCCTCCTGCTGTAATCGACACAACCTCCACTTTTCAGTGGAACAGATGGATGAGGAGACATGGATGTGCCCTAAGGTTTGGAGTCTGGGGGTATGAGGTCAAGTGACTTGTAAATACAGACTCGATTCCTCACGCAGAGAGGAGTGTGTTACTGAGGAGTTACTGCTCTGCAGGATCTGTAACAGATGCGTATTTTCTTTCTAGGGTGTGTTTGTTTCACTTCAGATACGTGGGGAAGAGAAATATTGCCAGGTACTGTATTGTTCCATCTGGGGCCGGGTTGGGGGCCTGTCCCCGCTCTCCCTGTGGCAGCTGAGGCAGGAAGGGAGCGCACACCCACGCTGGGCAAACCCGAGCAGGCAGGAAACCTGCAGGGCTGGGACTCTGCTCAGCATCGTGCCACAAGCAGAGGCCCCTCATCTTAGCACCCTGCCCCTTCCCTCTCCTCCAGCTCCTGCATGAGATCCCCAGGCCCGAGTGCTCCTGGCTGCCCACGCAGCTTGGCAGTGTCCCCCACGGTCGGCGGCAGGTGAGACACGAGCATTTCAGCTCCCCGAGCAGCAGCGCTGCTGTTTCGTTAGCTCTAGGGCCATCTGGCACGGATGAGACCAGGGGAGCCTGATCAGTCCGCTGGGATTGTCCAGGATAAGGCAAATTAGAGCACTGGAGGGGAGCCAGGCCTCGGTGCTGGTGCCTCCTGTGATGCTGCAGCGCTGCGGCCGCTGCTGCTGCTCCAGAGCCGCAGCCTGCACTTCCCCCGCAGGGTGAGCGATGCCTGGCTGGCCAAGCACACGGGAGCCGACAGGAAATCCCAGACGATGCCAGCGCTCCGCAGCAGGGCTGGGGCAATGCAGGTGCGGCTGCAGCATCTGGGCAGCCTGGAGACCTCCTTCACACTCAACCACAGTATGTACAGCACAGGGAGATGGGACAGCTGAGTGTTACCCTGCTGAAAGCTGCATGTAGCCCTTTTCCACGCACTGCTGGTTGCTTCAGGATAGTCAAACTCAGAATTGCAGTGTTCACTGCTCCTCTCTGCAATGTTCCTTGATTGGAGGGGATGGCATTTAAGCAAGGCCCTTAAAAATTGCCCCTGGGACTTAGGACATGCTGGGCTTCTTCCTCTCTCCTTTCTTGGCTCAGCTCTTTGGCTGAGTGTATGTGCAGCCTTTGTTTGGGCAGTGAGGAGGGCACAGAGGAGAGCTGCCCTGCACAGAGAACTGGGCCAGGATCTGCTCTAAGCCCCTCCACATGGATGAGTTTTGCCCCATTGCAGAGCCTTGCCATTTCCCCTCTGGCTGTGCAACCCAGACATCTCTGGCTTCAAAAACCGTGGGAGAAAGGGTAAATACTGACATTGGTTATTCTCAGTTGGCATCAAGCTCAGGCAGCTTCTCTGAATGGAGCTGGCAAATTCAGCATCTTGCTATTCTTACCTCACCTCCCAAACCCAAGTGCAAGGGGAGAGCCACATCTTTATCAGCACTGAGATCTCACGGGAGCTGTGGTGTTTAGTACTGTTTCCTCCTGATTTGCTTTCGGTTTGCAGATGCAGGCACCTCAGAAGCAGATATTGTGCACCAGGCGTTACTGGAGGGCAACATTGCCACAGAAGTGTGCCTGACAATCCTGGACACCATCTCTTTTTTCACTCAGAGTTTCAAGGTCAGCATTGAAATCAAAAGTATTCTAGAAACACGTGCTGTGTACGTGCTGAGTTTTGTGATCCGTGCTTCTAGAGTGGCACATTGTGGAAGGCTTTAGAAAAGCAAATCATTTGCAAAATGTTGAGTGTTTCCTGGGGTCTCAGAGTAATTGTGCATTTAGGCAATCTTGTAATTTCTTGCAAAACCAGAGAAAATTATGTGGACATTATACCATAAGTGGAGGCATTACAAAAATAGAATAAGAGGAAATGTACATCATGTAGAAGGAGGGACTAGAGGAAAGGGAAATGAAGTTTAGCATTCTTAGAACAGTCACTGTTTTCTACCATCAATTGCTTAGAAGCGAGGCCCAGATTTCTTTGAATCACTGTATGTGTCTCAGGCTGAAGCATTCCAGCTGTGGTTACCACTTCAGATACGACTGGTACCTCTGGTGGAAGTTTTCTCCTCCATATATTGATTTATATTCCTGGGAGTCATTGTAATCTACAAGAAACGAAGCCTCTGTGGTGGAAAGAAGCCCAGGCTGACAGGAAAATGCTGAAATACTGTTCCAGAAAAGCTCTTCCTTGCAGTGTGGCTGGATCAGTCCTGTTCTTAGCAATGTATCTTGCATAATGCCACAAGAAAACTCTGGATTTCATAGCAAGCACGATGAAGATTTTATTTTTAGATGAGCTCAACAACACAAAGGGAAAGGTTGTAATTTCTTCTGCTTCTGTTGCATAGCAAAAAAGCCTTCCTGGTGCATATGTTAAATTTCCCCTTAAAAGTTTGGTAACAGCAGGATTTAACATGCAAGAGTTAAAACTTAAGTAAGTTTAAGTAAGACTTTCTCAATTGCCTCATCTTTAATATGGCTGAACCACAAAACAATGTGATTTTCAAACCACAGGATAGACTGGATTCCCTTTTACTGTAGTGGGCTTCAGTTTTGCTTTTATGGTCATACAGTGTTACTGCAGGGAAGTGTGCTCTATGCTGCAGGAAAAGTGCTGCTGCTGTTCTTACTGCCAGGGTAAATGAGGTCAGTTATAAAGTATGGATCCTAAACCTAAACTACAAGAGGTGTATGGGATGTCAAAAGACAAATGTAAGCCAGCCCAAGAATTGCCTGGGCTAGCCAATGAGATGGGGATTATTGATCTCCTATCAGTATGGGCCGTACACATCCTTGCTGAGTGTCCATGATGGGCCAGGCTCCCTGCACACAATCACAGAATCATGGAATGTCAGGGGTTGGAAGGGACCTAGAAGATCACCTAGTCCAACCCCCCTGCCAGAGCAGGGGCACCTAGACTAAGTCACCCAGGAACAGATCCAGGTGGGACTGGAATGTCTCCAGAGCGGGAGACTCCACAACCTCCCTGGGCAGCCCCTGCCAGGCTCTGCCACCCTCACTGGGAAAAAAGTTTTTCCTTGTGCACAGCAGCTGCAAGGATAACAGCAGGCACAGGCAAGATAATTCTGACACCAAACTGTTTTAGTTGTCTCTTAATAATTCCATTTTACTATTTCTCCATAAAGTACAAACTGTTAAAATTTTGCATGAGACAAGGGAAGTGCACTGACTTAATACAATTACAAATCTGTTCAATGAAAAGGTGGCATAGTCTGTTGTTTGTTTTTTTTCTCTCTTTTGGGCTACAATTTAAATGTTTGTCAAGACAAATAAAAAGAAATGGAAGAAATAGTGTGATAGTTATGTTGTTAACAGTCTGTTTTATTTAAAATAACTTGAGGCAACAGTGAAATTTATACAGATTATTGAGTTAGGTTTTGGAATTAGTGATGCAAAAGTATTAAAATATTTTTATTTTATTCTCTGCTATATATTTAGCCTCTGACCAGCTAGTGTAAGTTTGGACTGGTTATCACATTTATTGGTTTGTTTTTTTTTTATGAAGCCCCTTCCTTATCTGTCTAAGAATTGACGCAGTTAATTATGCAAAACTATCTCTGTAATTTCCAGTTTCTGGCACAACATGTCTACAAAATAAATTCTCTTGTTGCTTTCCAGACCCAGCTTTTAAGCAATGATGGCCACAATCCACTCATGAAGAAGGTTTTTGATATTCATCTGGCTTTTCTCAAAAATGGGCAGTCAGAAGCAGCTCTTAAGCATGTGTTTGCCTCTCTGCGAGCTTTCATTAGCAAGGTATGTGTTATGTGACTCCACAGGGGAGCAGAATTTATATCATCATGACAGAAGAGACCAGTACACCCAAACTCCTGTTCAAATGATACTTTGTGCTGTTGGGAGATGTGTTTTAGAAAACATCTTCACTGACTTAGAAACCAGCCCAGCTTAAGTTATCTATTTCAAGAATTATTTCTTATTTTGGGATATCAGAAAGGAAAAGGAGTCATTGAGGGGAATTCCTTCAGTTGCCTTGGTCACAAAACTGTTAAACTTTATCTGTTTGACCATAACTGACAATGCTATTGCTTGAAAAATGCTTGTACTGACAAGCTTTTCCTCTCCCACTGCATTTGAAAGAGGGTGGTACTTGCTGAACCTCTTGCTACACTTTTCTGAGCCATTGCACAGAGTGAGGCTGTTTAATCCCCTGAGCTTAAGCAGTGTCAAAACTGCAGCTAAGCACAAAAAAGTAGTGAGGTTCTACTGCTGACATTTGCCTTCATGCTTGTCAAAACCTGCAAAAACTTCTCACAAGTACAGTTTTGAGACCAGATGTTCATGCAAACTCCATTCTTTCCAAGCTGCCCAGTTACCACAAATTCAAAATTAATTAAAACTTCTCAAATCACTTGAATAAAATACTTCATTAATGAGGTAAATCCCTGTGGCATGAGATTTCAGCCAGGCAGAGCACAGTATAGGAGTGATATGCAGCAAAGTGTTACTTCCAAAGGAGATCTTGTGCTAGCTGCTCAAAAAAAGAAACTGCTTTTCAAAGGTGGAAAAAGTTTGTGCTGTGTGCATCCTACTATAACCTTACAGCAAGACTAAGAGCTGGTATGGATATGTCTAGGGCTGAATTTTGGCTTGTCCTAAGCAAAGATAGGAGAAGCACAAAATGTAGAAGTCTTACTAGCCTCCTGTGCAGCTCCCAACAGCATGATCTCCTACAAGATGTTTGTCCATGGGGAAAGTCTGATAAATATTCAGCTGGCACTGGCAGGAATCACTCTACCTTTACTCATTGCTCTACCTTTCTTTTGGGTTTTCTTCTTGCCTGTAATCTGCTTAGCTTTGAGCTCCATCCTGCTTCAGATCTGCACACACCCCACTCAGACACAATCTCTCTACGTGTCTCTTCCCCTTATTAGTCAAAAGTTTGTTTAGCCAGAAATAGTTGGTTTGTGTCTATAGCAAAGAAGAGACCTCCCTTTCCTCCCTGGCAAATGTTCTGTGGTTGCTTAAACATGAAGCCAAACCTGCACATCTACTCCATTGGATCTCACCATCAGCCTTCAGAACTTGGCACCCTTCAGGGGCTGCACGCTTGCTTTCCAAAATGCTGATTACAGCAACACAGGCTGTGCTCTTGGCTGCTGCAAGGATGGGCAGTGGGGTCCCTTTCTTGGAGTTATGCCAGCCTGAATCCACAGTGAATCTGGCATCGTGGTTCTTCCAAGATAGGAAGGAGTGTTTTCAGTTAATTCCTCACATTTCCCCTATGGCAGGACACAGTGCTGCTTCTGTAAAAGCAAGATATGAGCCCAGCAGATGGTATCTATAAGGAAGTGTTTTGTTTGCCAACTCCATAACCACAAGAGTCCCAAACTTCCTTTTAAGTCCTCTGAAGGGCTTTTCTAAGACCTAAAGTGATAATAAAATAGCTGGGGTGGTGGTGTGGGGGTGTGTCACTGCATTTCGTGACAAGTGCAAAGTTCTCCAAGTTTGTTTTGAAATATGAAAGCTGCATTGGTTCATTTTGGGTTGCATGTCACTGTTAGCTGAAGGAGAGTTATACCTTTGATGCAGCTAGAATGGACAATTTGTCATTTTTATGGCCTTCTGTATCTAATAATTACAATGAAAAGAATCCATCTTTTATCTAGGGTGATAGAAAATGGTTACTGGAGGGGAAAAAAAAATCAGGTTTATTCTGCATCCCCAAATCTGCCTTAAAAATAGTTTACTTTCTCCAGTACATTTTGTTACTCAATAAGCAAAAAAAAAAAAAAAAAAAGTCTCAAGAAAGCAAAGAACAAACAAGTTCTATAAGTGTTTGCATGTTTGGCTTTGGCTTTAGAATGAATCCCACTTGCACACGTGTGCTGGGAATCTGGGGATAAAGCTGTCTCTGTTTTACCAGCTGGGAAGAAGCAACAAAAGTGAGATTGCTTTGTGCTTATACTCCAGGTTTTCCAAATGAAATCCTTCTTTTGGGAGCCTCACTTAAAAAACAAATACAGAAATATGTGCTTGGAAATGGTCTTGAAATTAAAGGTTATGAAGGAAACCACACATAGAGTAGGGGTTTGAGATCATTTGCTGTGCATTAAAGAGCAGCTCAGCCCCATGGCTGTGAGAGTGGCTGACACCCCACCTATCTACCCACCCCATGCTTGCCTGTCCCTTGGTGCATTAGAGACATCACAAACTCCAGATCCTGGGGTCTAGGGCAGCAGAGTGTTGTTCCTTTGCTGCAACAGCCACTTTGGGAAGCTTTTCCCTGTCTGTAGCAACTCTCCCTGGCCATGTCACACTGTGCCTTCCCTCCCTGCCAGTGTGCTCAGGGTGCAGCAGCATTGCAGCTCCCATGCAGCAGTGAAGGGTGTTTGGTGTGTCCTGCCTGCCACTGCCCTGCCTCTTCAGGAGCTGCTCACTGCACTGACTCCTGCTCTGGCCCCTTGTTTTAGGGCTGGATGAGAACTGTGCTGCTCCAGCACGTGCAGAGCCATTGCCACACGTGCTGTTTCACAGCTCTTGTGACAGAGCCTGGCAGGGGCTGCCCAGGAAGGTTGTGGAGTCTCCTGCTCTGGAGACATTAAATAACCTGCCTGGTTGTGTTCCTGGGTGACTTAGGCACTGCTCAGGCAGGGGGGTTGGACTAGATGATCTTCTAGGTCCCTTCCAACTCCTGACACTCTATGATTCTGTGATTCCTCTGCCAGCTGGAGAGCCACAGGCAGCACCTGGCCAGATTCCAGCAGGCATTCATCTTTGGGTTTGTTGCCCCAAACTTGGAGCCAGGAGTGATTGCATCTCAGGCTTGGTCTGCTGCACAGGGACACAGGTTGCCTCTGAGCAGGGCACAGGTTTTCCTCCAGAGCTGGTGCAGTGTGGAGAGGAGAGAGGGATATTGGGCTTGTTCCGAGGCAGATTCCCAAGTAAAGTTTTTTCCATAGGATTGGGTTGAAAATGTCTGAAAAGCCTCTGCAGGCAAGCAGTGATCCTTGCTGAGAGCAAGTGCCAGCCATACCTCCTTGGGTGCCTGTGTGCTGCGCAGCTGTGCGTGACCAACCACACATCACTGTGGCCAGCTCTGGGCTAAACCTAATTCTGAGCATGACCCCAACTTCCTATGGGAAAAGGATTGCTTTACAACAGACAGCAATTACTGGATTTCCCAGTTTCCCAAGTGCTCATTTCCCTAGTGCACAGATGATCCTCTTGACCCTGTGTTATATCACTGTGTTTATTTGCCTTTTTTCTTTCTGCCTATTTTCTTCTACTTTTGGCCAGAGGCAGTGAACAGCTGGTATTTGGTCAGTGTCTCAGTCTGCCTTGTAGCCTGTGTGGCTCAGTGTAATCTCACCAGTGTGGTTGTGATAGCCACAGCTCCTAGATTCCTATTTTGCAACCCTTTCACCAGCATACCATGGAGGTGGCCACAGCAGTACCTACCAGCTCTTCTGAATCATATGTACTTAATGCAAAGAGTAGAGGGCCACAGTAACTCCAGGCTCTGGCTTGGAGGTTATGAGTGAATACTCTGACAGTATTTACTGTTCATTCCAATGAGGGGAAGGTAGTGGGGCAGATAGAAGTGGCTCATGGACCATACTCCATGAGGACCATTGGGTTTTGAAAGAACTGAGCATGTCTTCCCTCTGAAGAGATAAAAAGACATAGTTGTTTCTGTTGCCTCCTTGTGCTAGGAAATTTCCTGGGCTGCAGAGAGGGAGCAGAGTGTTGCTGTGTGATGCCCAAACAGCCTCTACTCCCTCCAGGAGGTGTTGGTGTCACCCCCTCCAGCCAGGTCCTGGCAGTGGCTGCAGAGGCAGCTGCGTGTTAGCACTAAACCCTTCCTCGTTCTGCTTCCCTGCACCCAGCCCACTGTGGCCAGCACAGAAGGAAGCCAAGTGCAGGGCCCCCTCCTCACCAGCCACAGCTTGTGACCACAGCCAGAGGGACACACTGGTGGTCCCCACCCTGACGAGCCCTTCGTGGAGGCTGCTGCCCACCAGGGCAGGGCACTGCTCCCTCTAGCTGTCTGCTTTTCAGCCATGGCAAGGCTTGACCCTGCAGACGTGCTGGGCAGCAGGTGTTTGGGAGGGTGATAGGTGTGCTGTGGCAGTACAGGGTGCTGCTCTTCCCCTTCTGCTTTCCTTCACCCTTCTGCAAATCTCTGAGCCCCATTGCTAACCGTGGTAGCTCGCTGTGGTTTGGTTTGATCCTGATGCTCCCTGGGGCCAGCTCTGCCCAGGGGAGCCAGGGCATGTCACTGTGTATTTTAAGCTCTCTGGGACAAGCAAGTCTCTTGTTCACATTCCTGAGGGAAACATGATTTTAGACTTTTTGTAGGGTCACGTGCAGAAGTAGCCATGCAAGCATCACAGGTCATGTTTCTCAGTGAGGTCAGACTTCTGGATGGGTTCAGATTGATTTTCTGACATCCCAGAAAATTCCCACCTTTGGTGGGAAAGTCCATGGGACCTCTCCTCTCTGTCCCACTGCTGGTGTTCATGGCTTCTGTAAGAACATAAAACTTCTGTCTAATTATGGTGAGAATTTGCCAATGCACCCAGGGGTTACTGGGGCAGGGATAGATGAACATACACAAGCACATCCCAAAAAAGTGTGACAGCAAGTCCACATTGCTCTAGGAAGCAATTTGCTCCCCAAATTCATTTCCACAAATACTGTCAGACTCAGAACTCTCAAAAGTTTTATTAAGGCTGTCCAAGGCTGGAGCCCAATGTGTTGCCCCATGCTGCTGCCCATTTGAGTGTAGTTTAGTAGGGTGTTTTCTAATACTTCCATGCCTTTTGTGAAGTTTCCCTCAGCATTTTTCAAGGGGAGGGTGAACATGTGTGCTGCTCTCTGCTATGAGATCCTGAAGTGCTGCACTTCCAAAGTGTCCTCCACCAGGAATGAAGCCTCAGCTCTTCTGTATCTCCTGATGAGAAATAACTTTGAGTTCACCAAAAGGAGAACATTTCTGAGAACTCATCTTCAGGTCAGTGACTGGGGAAGATCTAGAGAGCAGTACACCTCTAATTTAAAGAACAGATATGTCAATATGTCACCTCGTATCCAAAGAGGATCTTGCCATTGTTAGATGGACAGACATCCTCTTGTTTGATTCCTGTTTCCAATGACTGGCCTAGGGCCCTTTGGGTAAAATGCACTGCCATCAAGTACTCCAAGCTGTTGGGTTTTTGGAATCACAGAGATAAGGCACATCTCTGCCCTAGAGGCTGGCCAGAATGGGGTGGGAAGAACAGCAAGGAGAGCTGCCTTAATGGCAAGAGAAGGGGTTTTCCTGGAGCTGCTTTTGCAGCATTGTCTTGTTTGAAGGAAATTTAGATACCTACTGAAGAAGATATCTACTAAAGAAGGTAACTAATGTACAAACAGGTATTGTATTATGATTGTTATATTGTTAATTCTGTGAATTCACTGTTCAGCAAAACAGTTTGGTCCTCTGGGGAGTATCTGTCCTTTGGAGATGCGACAGCAAAGCCACAGCAACCATCCCATCAGTTATGGGAAAGACATTCTTTGAGCATTTTGTGTAACTGTGACAATAAGATTCCTCTAATAGGGCTCATTTAAATAAAAGCCCTACCCTGTCCCAACAGATAATAATTGCAGTGAGCCAATTAATAGCAGACGTGGCGCTCAGCGGTGGGACGAGATTCCAGGACTCCTTGCTGATCATTAACAACTTTGCAAACAGTGACAGGCCTATGAAGGTAAGCTGGAGACATTAAATCCCATCAGGAATTAATCTAAGTCTAGGGGAACACTCGAGGAAATTGTGTTTAAGGGGAGGGCTAATGATTTCAACAAAGATTTATAAGCTCTTAGGGGACTGTGTTTGCTCAGTAAACAACTTTTACACCACTAGCAATAGTGCCAGCTGCAGTCAGGTCATGCTCCATCCATGACACCTCATGCCAAGAGGAGGGAGCTCCTCAATTCAGGTTACACTTTGCAAAGCTTGGTGCTGGCAAAGTTGTCCAAAGAGCTTTCTAAGAACTTTGAGCTTTGAGAGAACTGATGAGGGAGAGTCTGATACTCTGTTGCCTGAAGGTACTAATTAGCAAGAATTGCTTTTAATTAAAATGAGTGTCAGTAATTTTAAGAAAGTGCTCTTTCCTGGAGATGAATGGTTGTTTTCCTTTGAAGTATAATTGTCTGGTTTAGTGCTAGTTCTAACAGCTTTGACCCAGCCCTTTGAACAATATATCATCACTGCAGCCTGCTCCATTGCACAGTGTGTCTGCTGAGGTAGACTAGATGGAAATGGGAAGTGTTTTACAGTTCTGTGGTTATCCTATGACCCAAATGAGGAATGAGAATGTCAGGTATTCAATTGTGCTGTAACAAAGTTATCATTAGTATATACCTGGCAAAAAACTCCATTTTCTTCTGTGCACAGTTATTTATAAGGGTTTCACTGAGCCATGCTTTGCTGCTCATATTTTACATCACAAGACTGTCATTATATCCAGTTTGTGTATTTATGTAAGTGCAAGAATACACTGGAGAGAAGGCCATGCCAGAGCCACAGAGACAGCTAGGGAGCAGGAGCCCAAGCAGAGAGAATGTGAGCCAGGCTCATCTTGGACAAGAACAAGCTGAGAGGGGACCTAAATCCTGCCTTGTACTACTGAAAAGGAGGTTACACTGGCAAGGAGGTCAAGAACTTCTCAGATGTGTGGAGAGGCAGGACAATGAGTACAAGTTGCTGAAAGGAAAATTTCAGTTTTACTTAAAGAAGAGTTATTTACGAAGAACACAGTACAGCCCTGGGGCAGGGCTTAGAACTCCTGTGATTTCTGTCCTTGGAGATTATGCAGCTTGGCCAAACAAGCCTAGCTCTAACTCGATGGTGGCCCTGCTCTGAACAGAGGACCAGATTGGAGCCTGTGTTTCTTTCTCTATTTATTACATTCCTGTGGTGGGATGCTCCACAAATGCCTTTGGTGCACCACATCAGAGACTAACAAGCCAGATGTTCAATGACATGAAAAATGCATTAGGCATGGTTTGTGGTCCCATCCTGGGACAGCTGCAAGCACAGAGCACCTCTGCCTCACTCTCACACCAGCTCCTCAGGCTGCCAATGTCCCTGTTTTACTGTAGCACAGGAGCAGCCAACCTGGCATCCTGCACATAACCAGGAGAGCCTGGCCCTGTGCACACCCCGACTGAAGTGCCTCTAATTGTGTATGAAATACTATATGCAGTATGAGTTCAGTAAGTAAAAACTAGTTAGTCTTACCTCCTTTGCCCTCAGCATTTTTAGATTGGCAGTGTTGGCTGAAAGGGCAACCATGGTCTCTCTTTGACAGATGCTGGAACACCTTTTATTCCTGTATGTGTTTCTAATTAGATTTTTTTTGTGTCAGGCAACTGCTTTTCCTTCTGAAGTCAAAGATTTGACAAAGAGAATCCGTACAGTGCTTATGGCTACTGCTCAAATGAAAGAACATGAAAAGGATCCAGAAATGTTGATAGATCTCCAGTACAGTTTAGCCAAATCTTATGCAAGTACTCCAGAGCTCCGGAAAACGTGGCTGGACAGTATGGCAAAGATACATGTAAAAAATGGAGACTTCTCAGAGGTAATTCATGTCATTAAAAACATGGTGCACAACAAGACAGATGTACAGATGGCATTTTAATTTTTCCCTTTTTACTTTGCAGGCAGCCATGTGTTATGTTCATGTAGCAGCACTCGTTGCAGAGTTTCTGCACAGGAAAAGTAAGTGTGTGCTTCTTGGGATGCAAAAGAACAATGTGATGACCCAGAGATGGGTTTTGCAGGGATCAGAACCTTTTTGGAGACAAGTTTCTCTCAGCTTGGTAAATTATTATTTTAGAAATAAGCTGAAAAGGAAAAACAAAACAAAACAACCTTCATGCAGTAGATAAAGTTAGAAGAATATTTTTTAAGAAAGGTATCCAGTTGTTCATACACAGACATTTACTAGGCTGGCCAGATCTGCTTAGACAGTCATGCTGGCAAGTTGCTGAGTGAAATAAGAATTGATACCTCATGTCTCAGTTGAAATGTTCAATTATATTATGCATTAGGAAATGTGCTCACAGGGAAAGCCCATGTTAAAAACTATCTAGCTTTACATTCAGCAGAAGTATCACTGTGGGCAGTACAGAAAACTGAAGAATAAAGCTGTCAAAATTCAGTCAAAAATGAGACTATAGCCTAACTATGCAAATATGTAAAGAACAATTAAAAAAACAAGTGTTGTGGTTTAATGCAAAACAGAAAGACAGATGTGTGTTCTCAAGTAACACCACTTTGCAGATTTTCTTTTAAATATCTGTTCCACAGTTGATGTTGACCCCATTTCTCATTTCCATGTAAGGGCGTAACTGTCAAAATGGACATCTCAGAAAGTTAAGGCAGCATAAAAGTTGATCACATGTATTCCCTTGGCTGGAAGAGGCAATAGGCTTTGAGTCCTTTTAAATTCTGCACTTTCTGTTGGCTAAGTGGGAAAAATCAGAAGTTGTTTTGATACATATACACATTTCACATGGCTGCAGGGGGCAGAGTATTGAAATCTGGCAGTTCTTTATTTGTACCCTGGAGGCTGCTTACCACAATGGGTGGTAAAGGAGAACTAAAAAAGAAGAGGAACAAATCCAAAGGAATGTCAAGTGAACACATTGGGTTATCTCTGCCACTGGCACTCTTTAGATAATATGAGGTCTGGAAAGGGTTTGGTAAAGGCTGAACTACTCAGATTTTCATACTGTGCTTTCTTCTGGGGGTGTAAAATCCTTTTCATTACCACCCAGCTTTCCAGCATCAAGCAAAAGCTTTCATCTTGCATCTTCTCTGCAAAGATATACCCTTGTCCTTCTCTCCTGACTTGCAGTTGTTTGCAGCCAGTTAGGTTGGTCAGAGATGATGTCCAGATGGCACAATGAGAAATCTGTTGTGTTTAGTGTACATTTTATACCAGAAGTTGCTGATGTGTTCAGTCTCATATAGCAAATCAGTAGCAAAACTGGGAGTCAGGTCCCCTGCCACTTGTAGGACTGCAGTTAGCTAGACTGGTCATTAAAGCATGACATCTTTGAGACTTGTTATTCTGCTAATGCATTTGCTTTTGTCTGCCAAAGAACTCTTCCCCAGTGGATGCACTGCCTTCAGGAAAATCACTCCCAACATTGATGAAGAAGGTGCAATGAAAGAAGATGGTGGGATGATGGATGTACATTACAGTGAGGTGAGGTCCTGTAGTATAGACTACAGAGTATTTGATAGCTGATTAGGATTTAGTTTTAGACTTTCCATGAGCTCTAACAGATTGTAGGTGTGCTCTGAATCTGTAAGACAGACTGTTCCACAGCAACTCCCCAAGAGAAATCCACATTGAAGGATTTTGCTCTGTGCAATTCAGATGGGCAAAACTTCTGTAAGTTGTTGGTTCCTTTGAAAGGCCTTTCTGGCACTCAGACTGAAGGAGCTACACCACAATCTTTGCCTGACACGTTATGCAAATGCTAATTCTGCCAGCACAGGCAGCACAGCATGGTATTTGCAAGGAGGGACAGAATGCAAGTCAAGCTCTGTTGAGTGAGGGGTCAGCCTTAGGTTCCCCTTGAGTTAAGGCTGCAGGACACCACATTAGCAGAACAATCCAGAAACCATAGCAAGGCAGTGGGGAAGTGGGTAAATCCTCCCATGAGTCATAAAGTCTCACAAGTGCTGCTGTTCCATCCCTGTAAAACTGTGTTTAGTGGCTGAGTGAGGTGGCCCTGTAGCCTAACTGCCCAATTTCCCATTCATCAAGACAACACTTGAGGATCTTTAGCATCAAATCCCACTGCTGTTGCACACATGTTCCTTGGACATGTTTCTTAGATGTGTACCTCTGGCATCCAGTGTTGTCATCTCTGTACCACCCCAGAGTTTTTACATTCTTCTTAGGGGGAAGCTAAATAACCAAGACATACTTGCTGTCTGTTGTGCTAGTGATTTATTAAGGATGAAATAAATTTTTAGAAAACAGCTTTTCCTTTTTTCTTTGTTTTCTTTATCCTATAATTTAGGACACCTTTGGAAAAGCAAGGAAAAAATAGGGTTTAAACTTACATAACTGTGGCTACTTATTACCTGTTGACCTGTTAAAAGTATTTGAAGTTAAAATGGTTTTCACTTCTAACTTTGACTGTTACTGACATGCATTTGGTTGCTGTCACAGGAAGTGCTGGTGGAGCTGCTGGAGCAATGTGTAGATGGCCTGTGGAAAGCAGAACGTTATGAAACAATTGCTGAAGTTTCCAAACTGATCATTCCTATTTATGAAAAGCGACGTGAATTTGAGGTAGGTGTTTTCAACTTGTTTGCATGTATCAGGTGATTTCCTAGACCACTGATTAAAAAACAGGTGGTTTTTTTACTTTTGAAGTGATGAGTTCATGCGTTGGTGTCAGTAAAGCACATGCTGTGCTTCATTGCTAGTCATTAAACAGATTAGTGAAAGGGCTGGAGCATAATCATTAAAGATAAAAGACACATAAGACTCATATTCAGTGCGTAATTCCCACCTTCCTTCCCCTAAAATAAAGCTGTCATCAGCCCAGGTGCTCTTCAAAGCCAGATTCTTTCTGAGTCTTGAGCATTCTAAGGGTTAAAGCCAGCATGAGAGTTATTCAGACAGGACTAGATCTGTAGGTAACTCAGTGGTGAGGAAGGAAGGAAGCTGTTACCACCTCTCTGCCTTCTTCCCAGCACCTGCTGTGAGGCTGCTGCTCTACTGCAGAACAGCAATCCTTTTTCCCTTCCTCTCCCATGTCCCTCTCCACATCAGGACAGCATCCAACTCTATAATTAAATCTAGGGGAAGCTTTGATCTATTCTTTTCATCATAAAGCTGTTTTTAATCAAAAAATAGTTTCTCAGGGAGAAACTACAATGTGCTCTCTAACCTTAAAGGCTGAGTCAGGGAACATGCTGAGGCAGTAGGCTCAGCCTTCTCTCTCTAAGGGTATTGATGTTACTGCATTCAGCAGTACTTTTCAGACTTGAAGCTAAGCATGTGCCTAAGACTGAGGTTTTTCAATAACATGCATGAGTTCCACCTCTCTAAAAATTCCACTTTGAATTCTCCCAAAGATAGTGTTCAGATATCTCAATAGCTTCCAGTGTTAGCTGCAATGTCCTGCTTGCAAAATTCTGCTTCACTGATGTCAAGATTTTATTTCCAGAAACTTACTCAGCTGTACAGAACTCTTCATGGAGCATATGCTAAGATATTGGAAGTAATGCACACAAGGAAGAGGCTTCTTGGAACCTTTTTCAGAGTGGCCTTTTATGGACAAGTAAGTATATACTTCAACTTACCAGCTACAACTCACCAGGCATCCTGGCCCCTAAAGCTGCTGCTCTGTCAGACCTGAAGCTGAAAAGCCTGCTAGCTCCCCTGCTGCAGCCACTGCCACATCTACACAAGTGTTTTGGTATTGTGAGGGGGGGAATTTGAATCGTGTCTCTCTTCAGGAGCACTTGATTTATCATAAAGTTTATGATTCTGATGATGGGCTTTTCATAAAACAACTCTTCAGTTAGGAAGTAGCTTAGTGGGTACAGAAAACACTGTTGGTTTTTGTTTTTTTTTTTGTATTGTAAGTTGCAAACAGACAATTGTGTATAGGATAGAACAAGTAACAGTATATAATCATAGTATTTGCAAAAAATAGTAGTAGCAGACATTCTCTTCTACAGACCACTGCTGCTCCCTTCCAGATGCTAGTTAAGGGTTATGGGAGAAGCTGGAGGCAAAATATGTGTATCAGTGTTGGTTGCAGACAGCATTTTATGTTAGCTGAGGTGGAAAAATGAACAAGATATGTGGCTCAGAGTCTCAGGAAAGAATATAATCTTTATCATATCTGAGAAAGTCTTCTAAGCCTGAAACAAGTGTGTTTGGTTTTTTTCCCCCACCTATGGCAGCTAATCTAACAAAGTATGTTACCCCTCATCTCCCTTGTGTCTCTGAACTAGCTGCTTCTGCTTTTGGCCCTTAATCATGGGAAAGGTGCAGGATCCCTCTTCAGAAAATGCTATATAAATTATATTAGCCCTGCTTTCCTCATTCCTTCTTTTGCAGGAACCATCTTGGGTTTCTACCTTTGAACATGCACAACATATTGGAGCACTGACTTTTACTGCAGCAAACATACATTTTATTTTTATTGTCAACTTTGACTTTGGATATGTAAAAAATTAAATAAGGTTAGCAATAGGTAAGAAAACAACTCCCACCTTAGTTTTCCAGAAGCTGTAGAAACTGGATCAGCCTCTAATATTAAGCTATGTAATGTATTCTTCTGACAATGGATTCTTGATCCAGCTTTGCACTTTAAAGCTTTGACCAGTTACTTGAGACCCAGGAGATACTACACAGAGATAGTTTTAAGAGTCACAGTTTTTGATTGGAACAGCTCACCAGAGCATGGAGCTTTCATCTTGTTTCCATTCAAGGGAGGCACTGGTGATGCAGGCACAACCTTTAATGCAGTGTTGTTTCTATTTACAGCAAATTCAACAAGTTCCACTTCCTTGAATACAAGAGGAATCAAAGCAGAGGAAACCCATTTCTTTATTTATTGCCTGTAGTCCCTTTTAACCTATAAAAAACCTTTTTCTTAAGGCTGTTACCAGGGATTCCTCAGTTTACATGTCTTTCTGCTTCAACTCTTCTTCTTCAAGCCTTTGTGTTCAGCAATGACATTTTTGTGTTGGTTGAGGAATTATTTTTTTTTTACACAATTAAATATTTATTATTTATATATTGCACTTTATGCAAGCTATAGCCTTCTGAACCTTCTTGACTTTCTGAAATGGTAGTAGACACTTGCTTTCAGAGTACCAAATCTAAAATAAAGTCTTTCAACTGAAGAAACACAGCTATTCCTCACTATTTCTTTGTGATTACTGCTAGACATTCTTTGAAGAAGAAGATGGAAAGGAATACATCTATAAGGAACCCAAGCTAACAGGCCTCTCAGAGATCTCCTTCAGACTTCTTAAACTGTATGGAGAAAAATTTGGATCAGAGACTGTAAAGATTATCCAGGATTCTAACAAGGTAGAGTTAAATTGCTTGAACAAGTGAATGAAGTGTTACTAGCAGTGACCATCAGGGCTAGAGAGTGCACTGAGGAGTGTGACAAAAATACTGTATTCTAATACTGGTCAGAGGGTGGGACTGTACTGCTCTAACCACTGTGCAAATTGAGCACAGAAGGATGAGCTTTTCTCTCTGGAGATGAAGATGGGAGGTAACAGCATCCCTTCCTTCTGCCAGTGGGAAGGGAGGTGTGAATCTCCCTTGCACCCTCTTACAAGCACCTTGCTTCCTAATGCCTCACATCATCATGCACCTGTGTGGACATGTTGCACAGCTTGACAACTTTTGGTGCTGATCTGGCTCTTAGGTGGAAATACATGAATCGGGAATTACAAATGAGAAGTTGCAATCCATGTCTCACAGAGCCCTGTTGTTGGGAGGTATTGCTTCTCTGTTGTACAGCTGATTGGAAGTGGCATTACTTGTTGCTTTGATTCTGCAAGTCTAGAAGAGAATCTTTTGTGTCCTTGCATCCATAGGTCCTTCCTTTTACTTTGGAATACCCCTGTAAGGGCTGTTCATACCCATAGGTTACACCCATGGATGTGTCTGGGTTACCAAAGATAATACTGGTAATCCAAAAGCTTGCTTTCTGCAAGCCCGAGGCTTTATGTGCCACAGCAACTGTATGAACATGGCCTGGAAGCAGTGGCTCATGGCCTGGAAGCACTATGGTCATATTAGAAGGACTAAGTAGTAGAGGCATGTGCTGCATTGACAGACAAGATGATATGGATACTAGTTCAGCTTGTTTGGCACCACATGAGATATTTCTCATGCCACTCCTCATCTTGTGTGTCTGTTAGTGGATGGTCTAGACATCACAGCTGATGCCAGAGGGAGTGTTTGGTGTGGCATTCACCTGCATGCATTGGAGCTAGGTCAGCAGAGAAATGGTTTAAAACAGAACCTGGTAGATTAATTATAAGTTGTTCACCTTTGTTCTTCCTTTTATTTCACAGGTCAACATTAAAGACCTTGATCCCAAGTATGCCCATATTCAAGTGACTTATGTGAAGCCCTATTTTGATGAAAAAGAGATCTCTGAAAGAAAGACTGAATTTGAAAGAAATCATAATATCAATAGATTTGTATTTGAAACTCCTTACACTTTATCTGGAAAAAAGCATGGCAGTGTGGAAGAACAGTGTAAAAAAAGGACCATTCTAACTAGTAAGTACAAGCATCTGAACTTGAAACAGTATCTGTCAGTAACTATTTTTGGACCAATTTAGCTCATTAAAATATCCCAAAAGAGTCAAATTCTCTCAGCTACTTAATCAGAACTGTGATACAATATTGTGACTGGGAGGGGGAATTTACCTTATAGTTCGTTGTGCACATTTTTACTCATTAGTAAATCATGCTGGTAAGTTACAGCCTTGTTCAGGATTTCACACACAGTGAGCAAAACCCTGAGGGCAAGTATCTGCTTGTATATGTACTATGAAAAGTGCTCCTTTTTGCTGCATTACTATTCAGTCTGTAAATTTCCTTTGCTCTTTCGGCCAGCTTTGAACTCCTTTCCATATGTAAAGAAGAGAATTCCAGTCAATTATGAACATCAGGTGAATTTAAAACCAATTGATGTCGCCACTGATGAAATAAAAGACAAGACAGCAGAGCTGCAGAAACTCTGCTCTGCTGGTGACGTTGACATGATCCAGCTGCAGCTCAAGTTGCAGGGCTGTGTTTCTGTGCAGGTAAGGTTTGGGATCTGTTCAAAATTACTTCTCTGTACACATCTCAGAGTAAATCATCTTTCCACAGTTCAACTCATTTACTTTCCAGGAATCATTAACTATCTCACTTGCAGCCCTGCAGTCATCAGCCTGCCAGCAGAGCTTGCCCTGCTGCATACAATGGCAGTAGTGGGTGTCTCATGGTAATGACCATCCTGTCCAGGGGTGTTTACAGTGTCAAGTCCAAGTGTAATTGCACATTTCTTGGCCTTGGAAGAATGCTGAAATATATTTAACTCTTGAAGATTGTACTGTTCCAGGCACAAGTAACATTTTTTGTGAGCCTGACTTCTCAAGCTGGATAAATTACCTTAAGACTCAGACTGTACTACATTTCCAAACAGAAATAAAAGGAAAGTATGAGGAAACAGATTGAAATCTCTCTTTTTAACTACATTTATCTTTTGGTCTTTAAAAGTCTAGATAGAAAAACTAGTAATAACTTTTGAAGCTTCAGGTGTCTGTAGTGGCAGTAGTAATACAGAGTTAGTTGTAATAAAATAATATGATAATGCTGGGGTGTTTTGTTGTTGTTGTTTTTTTTAATAAATTATTCTCTTCACAACAGACTTTACCAACTTAACAGAAGTTCTAGCATAAATGATTTTGTATTTCTTTGGTTCTAGGTTAATGCTGGTCCCTTGGCCTATGCCAGAGCTTTCCTAAGTGACAGCCAGAGCAGCAAATATCCTACTAAGAAGGTGAATGAATTAAAGGAAATGTTCAGGTAGGATTTCTAATGTAATAAAAACTAACCAGCTGCCTAGAGCATAGTACCTGTTTTGCTTATAATTTTGGCTGTCTCCAAAATCAGTAGATGCTGAATGCTTAGATGTTCCTTTTAAAGATCCAGGTCTCATGGGCTGGGCTTGTGGGTTCTCAGACATATGAAAAAAGCCAATGTAACTACATATGTTAAGAGTTCCCAAGCTCAGAGCTGTGATCTCCATAGAGAGATTTACTGGAACACCTGCTTCAATGGTTTGTATGGGCATTTAAAATTACCATGTGAAGAAAGAACGTTTAAAAAACAAGAATTCTGTTATGTTCAGGAATCCTTTATATTGTGCATTGTCTTCCAGTCCTTCCAAAGGGATTTTTTTTTTACTAGACGATGATGAATTTGAAATTTTTTAAAGCAAATCCGTTCCCAGTTTATAGGGAACCATAGTTCTTGTTTCTGTTGCTAATTTTTGAAACTATGTGGTGTGCAGAGGCATTTTTTCTTACTCCTGGCCCCCAGGGTAGGTTTTACTTCCCAATTGAAAGTGTCTGCATGATATAATCAGGCAGCTCCTGCTTCACTTCAGGATGATGCCACATACTTTCCTGGACCTCTTGGGAGCAATCAGTTGCCCACCAGCTTCTACATTCATTACTGGGTGCTGGTGACTCCCATTTCATCTGTCAGTCACTCTATGGAGAAGGCAGCAATTAGGCCAAACCTATTGTCCTTCAGTTTATTGAGTAACCTAATAAACTGTGGAACACAAAAGGAACAATCCCTTCAAACCTGCCATGTATGGCTGCAGAGAAAAGGGAAGGTGTTTTTACTTTCCAGCCTTGCAGTGCAGCGAGGACAAACACAATCTTCATTTCATGCAATAAATCTCAGAAATCCTGGTTATGCTTGCATTTTCATTGCTGTCTATAAAAGGGATCAATATGATGTGAAGTGAAGAATATGAGTAACAGTAACCAAGAAAACAATATTACAGCTCCTCGTTATGTAAATGTCTTCATGGACGGTGTGTCTGCTTCAGCAACTTGCCCTCCAAACACATGTGCTACACCATCTGCATTCACATCCTTCAAGCTCTGTAAGACTGATTTCCCCACTGTTCCTGACCATGGCTGCCTCCTGTTTTGTGACCCTATGTGCAGCTGGTTGGGCTTATCTGGGACCTGCAAGTTGGTGGTGGTCCTGCAGGATGGGGTGAAGGTGCAAGACCATTGTGTTGCACTGCAGGTGCACGTGTCCCATCTCCTGAGGATCCAGACTCAAGGGAGCTCCAGCAGAAAGCCCAATCCCACCTTTGCAGCCCCCTGATTCACTGTGCTAGGGATGCATTCAGAACGTGACTTGTCCCAAACATCAGAGAAAAGGGGAGTGAAAATGAGATTTGCCTATCCGTTTGGTTGTTTGTTTTGGTAGAAGACTGGGCTATTGTAATGCTCAAAGTTCATTTGTTTCCTCTCCAGGAAGTTCATCCAAGCCTGTGGGATTGCTCTGGAGCTCAACGAGCGACTCATTAAAGAGGATCAAGTGGAGTACCATGAAGGCTTAAAATCAAACTTTCGGGATATGGTGAAGGAGCTTTCTGAGATCATCCACGAGCAGGCACGTACTGCATGTCCAGACCCCTCAGAGGTGGCTGGTTGTGCTTGAAAACTAGCTAATGCTGAAAACTGAATGGAAAGCAATTGAAAACTTGATCACTCTTCATGTTATTTAGCTAAATACGAAAAGGGAAGTAACTGAACATGAAACATAAACAGTACATTTTGTGGATTCCTAAAAGCAGTTTATGTTGGTGGAAGGTCTCAGCCTGGTGTTGCTATACTGTGTGCTTCAGGGCAGAGCCTTTGCCGAACATAACGCTAGTTTCCTGGCTGCTGAGATCATCAGAAATCCTGTGCCGTGTTTTGCTCCATGTTTTGTACATCATAAGAATCCTGTGATAAGTCACAAGTAAAAATTCCCTGGCAGAATCTCTGTTTCCTTAGTTATATCCAGCTTAAGTTCCTTTTTTTTTTTTTGGTTTTGTTTCCATTAACGGATGTTTTCTTCTAATTTTGGCCCAATGCCAACGTGCTATTTACATGCACTGTTAAAAATATTTCTGCTGATTTATCTGACATATGTTTTAGTGTTTTCCTAGATCTTTATGGGAAAGTACATTTGAATAGTAGTGTCAGAGGAGTGAGAGATTCAAAGAACAATTGCACTTCTACCCAGCATCATGCTGTGAAATTAGAAGAAAATTGGATTTCTGAAGTAATCTCCATACCTCTGCTCTTTACTATTGCCTTCATCATGACAAAAGAAAGCTCATTGTAGGTTTATAGTACCAAATATATAAAATGAATGGTACAGACTGCATTTCAATTCATAGTACTTGAAATTTCGAAGAATGTTTCCAGAATCTCCTAGCTATTCAGCATACAGTCCATGTGTGACATGTAAAAATGCAACATTTTAAGTGTCTAAACATATGTAGGCAATTCCACAATAAGTTGATCAAATGAGTTGCTATTTCTAAGTTAGGTTTATTTTTAATAAAATAATTATTATGGGAATCAAACAGAGTCTTGTTACGGAAGAGCACAAATCATTTCAGGGAGTCTTGTGATGAGGCTGAATTTTGTTATAGGAGTATAAGGCAGGATCCATTTGAGAGTAAATGATTCCTGCATCCTCCTTGCTTTTGGTAGATTTCCCTGCTATTCTGCTCATGACCATCATATTTTTAGAATACAAAGTAATTTTGCACATTTGGCACACTCATTTATTTGATGGACATTTCATGGTGTATAATAATAATCATCATTCACTGCTGAATTTTGCTCAGAGATGTCAGTTCATAGGAATTGCCACCTGCTAATTCTAAGCTGCTTGAGAGTAAACCTTTCCAAGGCATTTAATTTGCATGCAGCTGCTGGAACTTTTGTGGTTTCTGAATTCTGCAATAGTCAAATCAAAACCAAATTGCTGGGTTCTGCACTGTGGCAGGACAATAGTTCAGATTCTCTCAGAACTAAGAAGCATTGTTACAGCACAGTCCCTGTCAGCTTGATAGATTTACAAATCCACTGTGCTGTTGTTTCTGGTTAATGGGTGAAATATTACAGCAACTGTGATGTCCAAGTGAAGGCTTCACTGGGCAGGATGAACTTGCCACGTGCTTCTTGTAGCAGATCAAAAGAAACCTGAAAAGCTTGTGTTTGTGAGCACTGTTTTTATGGCTGTACAACTGCAGATAACTGCTGTCTTGACCTCTGTATTGCCATCAAATGACCTAAGTAGCTAACAAATTAACTTCATGGAATTTTTTTTCCTTTTCTGCAAAACTACTCAATTAAACATAGAAAGTATTTATGTTAATTTAGAGTTCTCAATGAAAATAACATATTGTTTTCTAAGTGTTCTGAGTACCCCAAAAGAACAGATAGGGGTGCTGCACACAGTGCAACAGTGCCCTTAGTTTGAAATGGCAGGGCAGATGGGTAACTCATTGGGTCAGCTTGTGACCAGTTTATCTACAGATCTTTTAAGTTAAGGACATGTGAACAAATCAAAAAAAACCCACAAAAAAAATCCAAAAACAAACAAACAAAAAAACCCAACAAAAAATAATAATGATCATTTAAAAAACCAAACACACACACAAAAAAATAAAAATAAAACCCAAGCTGCAGCCAAACAAGTCCAGGAAGCCTTGGGGAGTGGCAGAAAAATGGATGTTCAGAAACTGTTTATGGTGGCCAGTTGCACTCATTCAGGCTAGCCTGTTGTCTGGTGAACTGCAAGGTGAAAAGCAAATGCACAGTCAGCTCTACAGCAGCTCTACCAGTCCAGTTAGGTCCTGTGCTGTAAGACATACTTCAGGTTATAAAGTACAATAACTTGCCACCTGGAGGGGATGTAGTGAGCTGTATTTAGTTGCTGACCAAAAAAGCTACTAGAATTCTCTGACTGCTAACATTTATTAAAATTGCAATGTAGAGATTTGTTTCTTTCCTATACTAGATAGTCCTAATTCAAAATGATCCAGTAATACACAGAACAGTGTGTATGGATGCTGAGGAAGCTGCTAAATTACTCTTCTTTCTCATTTCTTTATTACGCTGCCTTTGTGAAACAGCTTTGAAGACAAGGTTGGCTATCTCTTTTGCATACCTTTTTTAAACAGCTTGATTAGAATAATGAACTGAAGACTGTCCTGAGTTTTTGATTGCTTTGTTTTGTCTAGATCTACCACGAGGACACGATGCATTCTCCATGGATGCACGACTCCCTGCACGTCTTCTGTGCCATCAGTGGAACATCTGGTGATGGAAGTTACTGTTCTCTCAGACCCACTGCTGAAACATAAACATATCAGTCATATTTTACAGAGCTTTCTCAGGAATACTTGGAACTGTACAAAGAGTGTTTAAAAAAATTCGTGATGAGCAAAGATTCAGCTGGGGGGCTTTTTTTTTTCCCAAAATGTTGCCATGCTTTCAAACAGGGTGCTTACTTATTTTGCTAAGCAACATTGAAAGTGCCTGGACATTGCACCACTGTGCTTGTTTTCTACCTTTTTTAACTCTTGGTTTTGTTTTAGCTAAATGTATAATGGGACATGGAAAGGCAGGTATCTAAATATGTATTGAACTGCTGAACTATGAATTGAAGTGATAACAGTGCTATGTAAAGTTGTACAATGGAATATAATAAAAACTGCTTTGTAAATAGAAGGAGCATAGAGTATATAGAAATTAGCATTGTATCATACTCACTGCTAAAAGCTTTGTTGGACTGGGAACATGAAGGGAGAAATTGTAGTCACTAGTAAGAGACTTCCCTCTTCTAAAATGTGACTGGGGGTGCAGATGTCCCTGTTGCACTCAGAGTAAACTTGCCCTAATTGAATAATTAAATCCTAAACCAGAAATTACCATTTTCATACATCCTCTGAGCAGATCATTCTAAAGTAACCTCCATGAGAGCTCAGCTTGCTAGAGATGATTTCAGTTTTGTTTAACCTTCCACAGCTGCAGGAAGATGGATTGCACTCACCGAGGACAACCTAAGAGATGTGTCATTTGATACAAGTTTTTATACTTACCACACATGGTCTCATGCAAATATCATCTCTGAGGACACCTTAAACTGAGTTGGGAATTATAAAGTGTTTCAACACCTTTCAGAAAAAAAATCTAATCATTTTTTAGATGTGCTTTAAAAAAACCCAAAAAGGCAGTACGTCAAAATAACTCACCCGAAACAGAGACTGGGGCTAAACATCTTAGGACATTCATGTTCCCTCCTGTTAAATGAGTTTGCTTTCTGAAAGCCTGTTCTTTTTGGCTGATGGATTAAATTGGTCAGATAATTTGTTGGAGAAAATGTGTTTTCTAGAATTCTTTTATTCCTTCATCCCTTCCCCAAAGTTTTAATATATTATCTCTGTCTCTTTTTAGTGACGCTTTCAGATGCAGGAAGAAGCAAAAAAATCAGTGATTCTTTTATCCAGCAATATTTTTAACATCCATGTGTTTCAGATCCCATCAATTGTAAATGTGTTTCAAGTAGTACCTATGGGAAGGATGGGGTGTTTCTAAGGATATGTAACAAATAAAGGGACTCTACCTATGTATTTAGCTGGCTATAGTGTCTATAAAATGTTAAGCTTCTAATTTCTATAACAAAATCGACCTTCAAATAATAACCACATTTCAAAATGTTTATTATATATTATTCCAAATACCTAGAATTCATTGTCTTCTCAGAAAATAATGTTGTGAGATGTAAATTCACCTATTAGCTCTTGCAAACAAAATACAGATGTGCCTATGTAACCAGACTACATTTCTGCTTGTGTGTGCTTTTAGCCAGACAGGCTCTAAATTTAGCTTACCAGAAAGAGGAAGAGATTAATATGTTTAAATATGGTTACTACCTTATTAATTTTCATCTTTCAACAAATAATATTTCAAGGCAGAGTGTTTTCCAAATCACTAAAAGATGATGGAGCTGTTTAATAATGGATACATTATAAGGGGGTTTTTGAGCTAGTTAAACTCTTTAAGTATCAGTACTAAAAGCATGGCTTGAGTACAGTCAGCAGTGATAGATGTCTACATCCAAAAGCTCATCTACTGAAACAGTTTTAAATACTATAGCTACTATAATAGTTTTCCTGCAATTGCAGTGAAATTCTTATTCATGTTTTTTGATCTTTAATATTCTGAAATAATATTGTTGGCTGAATTTTCAATTGCTCTTCCTTATTTTTACTGGAATTCCAGAGATATTCTAACTCATATATTTAGATGTCTTTAATGATTGAGATTAATTTAATTATTTGATTAATTATTTTTTTTTGGCTAAACTTTTCAATTCATTGTTGGTATTGGAGTTGTCCCATCATTTCAATTTAATATATTAGAAAGCTATCTCAGTAACCCAGACAAAAAAAAGTATGTAATACAGTCTAGTTAGAATATATACAGTCAGTACAGTTCAGAATACATGCTTATATGCAGTTTTGAGAAATAGCAAAAATGGTCATATCCTGCAGAGAAATAATAAATAAAATAATTAAAAATATTTCTAACATAAAAATCTGAAAGGAAACATTGTCCTTTTTAGATGGGTTCCAAAAAGACTGGTAACAAACCAGCTTGGTTTTTCTCTTTACATTTTCATCAATGATAGGGAGTGGCCATTAGATATTTTACAGCTGTATCTGGACAGTGGCACCAAGAAAATATTCATATTTTCTCTTCCTATTATTTTCCTACATCATGTCCCAGTTTCAGGAAGTCCTTCAGATTTTTTTCTTATTTCTGGCTGAAATATCTTAGTTCCCAGATTTACTGGGGGACTGTATTATATGTGTGCCTGTGTTATGGAGCTATACTCACTCTGGGTACTTCCAATAAGCTGTCTTTTTTGGAAGAATATAAATGTTGACTAAAACTTGCTTTTCTTATACCACCTAAGGAATGGCTGGAGTTTTTGGTCTGTAAAAATGAGTAGACATATTTCAAATTACAACCTGACATGCCCTCTGTCTATATATCAGTATAACTACACACCTGTATTTTGTATGTACACATCTCATTGCTTTTGCTGCAGAACTGCTGTATAACACATCAGGTGTTCAGAAGGGATGCCCTGGCAGTTTTGCATAAGGGAAAGACAGGAGTGAACTGGTCCCTGAGGATTCAGAGCACTTGGCTACTGTCAGTGTCAGACTGTTTTAGATGGGGTATGTGGTAGAGCCAGAGTGTTTGCAAATAGGATATAAAAAGCATCAGTGTCTGCCAGCACTTCATGTACAGTAACAAGCTTCTAGAGATTTATACACCTAGATAAAACAAAGTGTAAACACATAATCTCTTCTTTGCTTAACTGCTTTTCTCTCTGCTGAAAGATAAAAAGTGGTATTTGAAGACAAATAACTTCAGAGTTACATTCCTTTCCCCCAAAAAATAAGCCTGCAATGCAGAGTTTACTGTGGCCAAGAATATATTTCTACATATGACTTGGTGTTCTTCTGATAACAAGAGATTTTCATGAGATAGGACAACAAATGGGAAACCAAGGATGTGAAAATACCTGTCATGTATAACGTGTTTATTTTGTTCCAGAAGCCTTTTGAACACAGGCCACCTGGTATTTTGATATAAAGTAAGAGTTTACATAAACATAACACCTTTTGTCTCAAAGTAGATGAAACAGGTTTTCTTTTCCTGTAGAAGACAGAGCACCATGGTCTTCACAGCAGGCTTCAGAGTAACCCTGCTGTTTGACATAACAACCCAAAAGAACTGGAGAAAAACCGAGGTGGAAGTCATGGGCTTGAATTCTCACGTGAATTAAACCACATCTTACTCAATTTACTTGAAGAGAATAGCATGTGTTCATTTTCCTGCTCACTGAATTGAGTTCTAATTAAACACAGGCTTCTTACTGGATTGGTGAATACTACATATGGCTAATTATTATGCAACCACAAATTGTAGTTCTTAACCTTTCAATAATAAGCTTGTGTCAAGCACTGGTGAACCACACAATACACACATAATATTTCACCTATTCTGGATGTAATTTACTCTCTTTTCATGTAAATTTAACACCTGCTGCTACATATTCATCAGAGAAGTGTTTTTACCATGTGTGTTGTATATATGTGTGTTGTTCAAGTCCTGTTCAGCTCTCTGTGTGTGATGCCAGAATGGTGCATCCTGTCTGTTGGTTGTTAGCTGCTGTATCTGTGACACCAAGGAATACACAACAGTGCTCCAGAGCTTTCTGAGACTAGCAATCCTCTTTTATTCTTGCTTGCTTTTTCTTAAAGAATCAATAACTTTTACAAGAAACCAGGGAAAAATCATATTTTAGTCGATCCAGATAAAAGAGACAGTTTATTACAGGTCAAAATAAAAGACTAACAGAAAAAAAAACCAAAACAAGTTGCAACAAACATGTTTTACCTAGGGCTGTTTTTCTTGCCTTCACAGAACAGGATGAGTGATCTTAAGCTAATACCTCTAAGATTCATGGAATTAAAACCTAGACAAAGGAGCTATCACATATGCTGCCTTTAAAGATTATTGATAGATCTTCAAATAGAGCAAATGAAATGATTAGCACTCAATAATTCAGCAGCAAAAATATGTCAATTCAGAAACTTGGAAGGAGCACAAATGCCACATGTATCCAGCTCAAAGGATCCCAAAACATGATTCATAAGGAAATGTAAGACATAGAAATGCATACAGATTTCTAAATAGAAATATGGTTTGAATCATTAGGAAGTGTCCCAGCAAATCGCCCTACTTTCCTAAAGAGATTGTGATCAGGTTTTTGCTCTGATTTGTAGTCCCAATTTTCAAAACCAGACTTCTGCTCTTTGGGAACATTTCAGCTCTCAAATGCCTGCTATACCTATATATACACTAAGCTTAGGCAGTTGTGCTGGCTTTTATATAATGTAAAGGAAGTCAGGTATAGCTACTGTTACTTACCTCAAAGACAAACTGCTTTTTCTACTGCTGTCTGTTACCCTGAGGCTTCCTGTATGGGACTGTGCAAGCCTTGGCCAAAGAGCTGTAGACCCGGGTTCATGCCCAGCCTCCCTTGATGGCTAAAGCAGCTATTCCCTTGCTGAAAAAATAGCATTTATTATATTTATATAATATAATAAATATTATATAATCATATATATATAATATAATATAATAAATAATATTTAATATTATTTATTATAGCAGTTCATTAACTAGTCCTTGGTATTTAAGTAATTGAGATTAGAAAAGCTGATGTGTTGCTTTGCAATGTGATTTATTGGAGGGGGATACCAATTTTGCACAGCATATCTGGTTCCATGTCTACTCAGAAGTGCTCTTCAAGGGGTGTAGTTTTTATTCCGTGTAATTTCTGGTTTCTGGTGATGTTTGGGCAGCAGGACAGAGACTTTGCAAAGTTCGTGGCCATTTTGAATACGTGTATTGCAAAACTCTAGAGGTCCCCCAAAGNAAAGATAAAAAGTGGTATTTGAAGACAAATAACTTCAGAGTTACATTCCTTTCCCCCAAAAAATAAGCCTGCAATGCAGAGTTTACTGTGGCCAAGAATATATTTCTACATATGACTTGGTGTTCTTCTGATAACAAGAGATTTTCATGAGATAGGACAACAAATGGGAAACCAAGGATGTGAAAATACCTGTCATGTATAACGTGTTTATTTTGTTCCAGAAGCCTTTTGAACACAGGCCACCTGGTATTTTGATATAAAGTAAGAGTTTACATAAACATAACACCTTTTGTCTCAAAGTAGATGAAACAGGTTTTCTTTTCCTGTAGAAGACAGAGCACCATGGTCTTCACAGCAGGCTTCAGAGTAACCCTGCTGTTTGACATAACAACCCAAAAGAACTGGAGAAAAACCGAGGTGGAAGTCATGGGCTTGAATTCTCACGTGAATTAAACCACATCTTACTCAATTTACTTGAAGAGAATAGCATGTGTTCATTTTCCTGCTCACTGAATTGAGTTCTAATTAAACACAGGCTTCTTACTGGATTGGTGAATACTACATATGGCTAATTATTATGCAACCACAAATTGTAGTTCTTAACCTTTCAATAATAAGCTTGTGTCAAGCACTGGTGAACCACACAATACACACATAATATTTCACCTATTCTGGATGTAATTTACTCTCTTTTCATGTAAATTTAACACCTGCTGCTACATATTCATCAGAGAAGTGTTTTTACCATATGTGTTGTATATATGTGTGTTGTTCAAGTCCTGTTCAGCTCTCTGTGTGTGATGCCAGAATGGTGCATCCTGTCTGTTGGTTGTTAGCTGCTGTATCTGTGACACCAAGGAATACACAACAGTGCTCCAGAGCTTTCTGAGACTAGCAATCCTCTTTTATTCTTGCTTGCTTTTTCTTAAAGAATCAATAACTTTTACAAGAAACCAGGGAAAAATCATATTTTAGTCGATCCAGATAAAAGAGACAGTTTATTACAGGTCAAAATAAAAGACTAACAGAAAAAAAAACCAAAACAAGTTGCAACAAACATGTTTTACCTAGGGCTGTTTTTCTTGCCTTCACAGAACAGGATGAGTGATCTTAAGCTAATACCTCTAAGATTCATGGAATTAAAACCTAGACAAAGGAGCTATCACATATGCTGCCTTTAAAGATTATTGATAGATCTTCAAATAGAGCAAATGAAATGATTAGCACTCAATAATTCAGCAGCAAAAATATGTCAATTCAGAAACTTGGAAGGAGCACAAATGCCACATGTATCCAGCTCAAAGGATCCCAAAACATGATTCATAAGGAAATGTAAGACATAGAAATGCATACAGATTTCTAAATAGAAATATGGTTTGAATCATTAGGAAGTGTCCCAGCAAATCGCCCTACTTTCCTAAAGAGATTGTGATCAGGTTTTTGCTCTGATTTGTAGTCCCAATTTTCAAAACCAGACTTCTGCTCTTTGGGAACATTTCAGCTCTCAAATGCCTGCTATACCTATATATACACTAAGCTTAGGCAGTTGTGCTGGCTTTTATATAATGTAAAGGAAGTCAGGTATAGCTACTGTTACTTACCTCAAAGACAAACTGCTTTTTCTACTGCTGTCTGTTACCCTGAGGCTTCCTGTATGGGACTGTGCAAGCCTTGGCCAAAGAGCTGTAGACCCGGGTTCATGCCCAGCCTCCCTTGATGGCTAAAGCAGCTATTCCCTTGCTGAAAAAATAGCATTTATTATATTTATATAATATAATAAATATTATATAATCATATATATATAATATAATATAATAAATAATATTTAATATTATTTATTATAGCAGTTCATTAACTAGTCCTTGGTATTTAAGTAATTGAGATTAGAAAAGCTGATGTGTTGCTTTGCAATGTGATTTATTGGAGGGGGATACCAATTTTGCACAGCATATCTGGTTCCATGTCTACTCAGAAGTGCTCTTCAAGGGGTGTAGTTTTTATTCCGTGTAATTTCTGGTTTCTGGTGATGTTTGGGCAGCAGGACAGAGACTTTGCAAAGTTCGTGGCCATTTTGAATACGTGTATTGCAAAACTCTAGAGGTCCCCCAAAGAACATTGAATTTTAAAAGGGGGAAGCCCTGTGAGTCAGACCAGGTTTTTTCAGCTCACAATTTTGGATTTTTGTGCCTCAGATCAGGCTGTGTTCTAATTGAGTCTTCCTTTGAACTTACCCCATCCATTTTCTGAAGAATCTATAATTATGTGAGTTGAGACCTAAAGTATTGACAGAAGCTGCTGTAAAATCAGAAATTAAAAAGGAGGAATCTCAGAATCAGTGTGAAGCAACTGAAGACTAATGTTCCCAAAAGGGACAATTCCCCTCGGCCTCATGCTGCTAATTATCAGTGCCTCTGTTGGACCCAGTAACCATGCAGCATCACACCAGTTGTTACCTGACTTAGGGAGCACGTACAGAAATAAAATGTTAGTTGTGTTTTTGAATGCATCAGTAAACTCACTGGGACTAGCTTGGGTTGTGTGGGTGGAAAGAGCAGCAACACACAGCCAAAGCCAGATCACCAGCATGCTTGTAAATCAACCATATCCATGTACTCATTTTCTAGATCATTTTCAAGATAGGTCAGGTGTGTCTGTATGAGTTCCAGTCCCTACAGCACAGGCGTGTTACACCAACATGAGTGAGCACCAGGCTTGCAACAGGACAGGAGGCAGTGAGATTGGGAAATGGGAAAGCTTGTGTAGGTGGCAGGAATCAAAGGCTGCGGCAGGAGCTCTGCTTGCCGTGCAGGGAGATGGGAATGTGACAAGCCAAGCACTTGGGCAGGAGGAACAGACCTGGGGAAAACCATTTCAGCTGCCTTCAGTGGCAGGCAGGCACCCAAAAGTGTGTGAAGCACTGGCCGTGTGCCTGGCATGGCTCTCCTGGGAGAAAGAGTGGACAACGCAGAGAGAAGGAAGGAAAGCAAAAGTTAGTTACAAAGGAAACTGAAAGCAAAAGAGAAGTTGCTGTGCCTTGGATCAGCTTTATTCCACAAAGGTCATCACTACCAGGCTACAGCCACACACTGATCACAGCCACACAGCTTAAAGGTTCTGTGTCCTGAAGCTTTAAGCCACCATTTTTATTGGCTTAAAGTATTTTGATTGTAGTTGCAGTCCCTTGGCAGTTTCAACAGCAAGTAGGAAATCCTCTAAATCCTCTTCTTTTCCCAGCAGTATAAAAAAAAAAAAACCAAAACAACAAAACCCCGAAAAACCCTACAATAGGCAGAAAGGCAAACAAATAAACTCCAACACAGGATATTCCCCACCCTGTCATAAAAAGAAATGCTTCCCTTTTTCTAAAATGAGTATTGAAAAAGCAGATTAAATTTCGCAAAACGCCTCAAAGAGCTGAGTAAATACTGAAGCATTCTGTTGGCTTAGAAATAAGTAATTTTCAATAAGTAATGAATTTTTGATTGCCTTGAAGCTTAACCAAAAAAAATCCTTTGATGGCTCTGTATTATTTTTATAATATCTGTATTTGAGTAATAACCAGGAGCAAGCTTCCAGTTTAGAAGAAAATGCTTGATCCCAACTATTTTCTTACCCTAAAATGCATCCAAATATCATTGACATGATATTCCCACGACTGGGAAAATTATGTGCCACTTCACACGCATAAAAGTGAGAACAAATTTGGAAGTGATGATACCATGTTTGGAAGGGGCAGAAGCAGAAGGCATTTGGGGAAGTCTAGAGAAAGAAGAAACTGTAGTAGCAATCAGAAAAAGAACAGTGTGCATTTTTAGTACAGATAAGAACTACAGAAACGAGCTGATTTTGAAGGATATTTTGGAAAGAAGTTCTGACAGGGAGATCGAATAAGGTTTAACAAGAGAACTGGTCGGGGATGTGCTGACAGTTTCTTTACTGGAGAATGTCTTGAGCACGGTTCAATAACAGCAAGAGCTGAGTGTAGATGTGGTTGTTAAAGGATTTTGACTCCCAAACCATGACGTTTTGGAGGATATATTTGTGCTGAAGTGTGGTCAGGGGAGTCGGCAGGGTCTTACACAGGGCACAGTGAGTCACCGGGCTAGAGCTGGGGAAGCAGCGTGGTGCTGGCAGTGGATGATGGCAGTGGGTGCTGGCAGTGGGTGATGGTAGTGAGTGTTGGCAGTGGGTGCTGGCAGTGGTCCCCGCAGAGGATGTGTGGAAAGCACTCAGGAGCCTTGAGCAACACTGCAGTTCTGATTTTGAGGCGGGGCAGTAGCGGGGCTTGGGGAATACCCCTGGGGTGAGGCTCAGAGGGCTCCTGGGGCAAGAAATACTTCATAGAATGATTTGGCTGGAAGAGACCTTCAAGATCATCAAGCCCAGCCATTAACCCTGCACTGCCAGGG
The DNA here is from genome assembly GCA_013401355.1 of Ceyx cyanopectus. Taxonomy (NCBI): domain Eukaryota; kingdom Metazoa; phylum Chordata; class Aves; order Coraciiformes; family Alcedinidae; genus Ceyx; species Ceyx cyanopectus. The sequence goes on from VYZU01050063.1 coordinate 51,665, forward strand.
TCCCTAAACCATGTCCCCCAGCACCACGTCTACACGATTCTTAAAACACCTGCAGGGATGGGGACTCCACCACCTCCCTGGGCAGCCCATTCCAATGCCCAACCACCCTCTCTGCAAAGAAATTCTTCCTGATATCTAACCTAAATTTCCCTTGGCACATCTTGCAGCCATTGCCCCTCGTCCTGTCATTTTTAACTTGGGAGAAGAGGTCGACCCCCACCTCCCTACAACCTCCCTTCAGGTAGCTGTAGAGAGCAATAAGGTCCCCCCTGAGCCTCTTCTTCACCAGACTAAACAATCCCAGCTCCCTCAGCCTCTCCTCATAGGAGAAAGAAGTCCGTCTGTGTGGTGTGGGTGCTGGAGGCGGCGATAGCCGGCAGAGCCCTGCGGGCGGGCGCAGGATGACACAGGGAGTGACGCGCCTACCAGGGGTGACACCAGAGGGAGGGGCGCGGGGTCGGCGCGGGGCAGCGCGAAGCTCTCCTCGTAGCAGGCAGGGCAGAGCGGCCCCGCCGCGGGCAGCCCTGGGGCGGGTCGGGAAGCCCCGGGGGCCGGGACTCGGGCCCCAGGCCGGGCGGGGCGGCGCGGGGGTCAGCGCGCAGGTAGCGGGGGCGGGTCTCTGCCACCACCCGCCTCTCCCCGCTCGGCTCGGGTTACCTGGGCGGGCCGCGGCTCTTCCCGGCTGGCCCGGCCCCCTCCACGGGAAGTGGGAGCGCGGGGCCGCGCTCGGGCCGCCGCGGACATGGATCCGCTCGCAGCCTCGGATCCGCTCGCAGCCCCGACGCGGTGCCGGCTTCTCCTCGCCGGCTGCTGGCTGCTGGTGGCGGGGACGGCAGCAGGTAGGAGCGGGGCGGGTGGGGAAGGCGAGGCGCGGAGCGGGACCACAGAGCGGCTGCCCGCCCCGCTCCGGGCTCCCGTCCCGGGCTCCCTCCCCTGCAGGCCCGAGCGGGGTCGGTTCTGTCGCCGGGAAGCTCTCCGGGGATCTCGCCGTGCGTGTGTCGGGCGGGCGCGGAGCTGCGCTGCCCGCCGGGCTGTGTGCTGTGTGCTGTGGGCTCGTTGGGCTCTGGGCTCGCTGCCTGTCCGTTCGCGTATTTCAGTGAAGCGCTTTCATTTTATAGCACCTATGGTCCGAGGCGCGGCAGCTGCGGGCGAGACGCCGGTGCGGTGCCTCTCACGTGCAGAGGGGTGGGAATGCTGAAAACCCTGCGTCTCTTTCTCAGTGACAGAAATCTTTTCAGCTCTTCGCTTCGATTCGCGGGGCTGCTCTGCCGTGAAGAGCCCGGCGCGCTCGGTGCGGGGTTCCCGGCAGTCGGGCGGTTCGGAGCCGCTGCGAGCCCGCGGGGTCAGAGCAGCCGCCCTTGCTGATTTTGCTCCCTGCTCTTCGCCTTTTCCTTTCTCCGCTTTTGGAAGCGTGAACGTGTAGCTGCAGGAGAGACGTGTGATGCTTTTCGTTGAGAAAGGGGCTCGAAGCTTTGTTGGCTCTTTGCTAATTTACGGGAAAACACGGTCACACACACTGGGGAAATCGGATGTTTCCACTGGCTACAGTTCGGTTTGTAGCTGTGTCATCAACCTTAAGAAAATAAAGAATGAACGTAAAGAATCTTGCTTCACAACACTTTCAGGATACTTGATGCAAAGTATTTATTGGTGTTTCCACATCGTGGTTTTTGGAAAGAAAACGTTTTGTGAGCAGGATTGCCTCAGTCATCCAGCTGGTTACTGCTACGCTTGATTTTCTTAGAAGCATTACTGTGGTTTGGTTTTTTAAGAGCGAAACAATTTCTCTTGCCTGTGTGTCGTAGAAGACCTTTGAGTTCTTGCTCTGCCACATTATTGCTGCAGCGATGAGGTTTTAATGACAAAAGCAGTAGGCTGTATTTTATTTATTTTTGGTGCATTTTATACAACAAAAGTATGAAACTGGTGAAGACTGACTAAAAGGAAATCTGCAGATGAATGCAATATTAAAGCACAAGCTTCAGAATTGTGTAGATTAAACCCCACTAGATTTAATTGTTTTTAATGCAAATACAATTTACTGATATTTATGAACCTTGAATATTTCTAACTTTGAAAAGGTAAATATCTGCAAGCTTAAGCACAATTATTTCTCATCAAACCTATTAAAAGGAAATGTCTAGAATTTTGAACAGCAATCAGGGACAACACTATTTTAATGGTTTGTGACTTTTGTAGGTAATAAAAAGTTTCATCATAAAAAGACAAAAGGCTTGGAGCTCTGTAGTCATG